>JANZXR010075486.1:0-11321 GCA_027575705.1 Erythroxylum echinodendron | reverse complement strand
GTGATGTGACACGCCACCCTCGCGGGGCACGGATTCGGGTATCACGATCGATATCGGGTTCGGGTCCAGTCGGGAGTTGGGGTGTTACATGCTGCATGTGTTGTTTCTGTATATTTGATGATTGGTATGTTATAAGAAGAAGTTGAAGTAAATTTTGAGCTTGAAAAATCACTGAAACCGTGCTTAGGAAGAGTTCAGACACTTCATGCAAGTTGATTTATAAATATACTATGTTTTTACTGTTGGCATATGTGAATCTATTGGGTATTTATAGAAATGAATTTAAATGAGTTTCATGATAAGGAATGAGGATTTATGAGGTTGTAATACAGAAATAATTTAAATGAAGTGTAAGAATTGATGAATATGGAAGAAAGAAAGTGCAGAAAAGTTTGTAATTTGCATCAATGATATATGATTTTTGATGTTACAGTTTAAATGGATTGTTGAATTGTTTGTGTTGGGAAAGGTTGTGAAGTTGCTAATTATAGATAGATGTAAAAAATAGGGTACAAATTCTATTAAGAATTGTTGAAAACTAAATTGCAATAGAGAGAGGAAGAAGAAGGTGATGGTTTGTGAGTCTGATTTTAGTGTTTGGAATTTGCATATGCACTAGTGTCTTTTTACTACACAACTTTGAGTCTTTTGTCTATATTTTGATATGAAGATTTCCAAATGTGTTGATTCTTGATTCAGACTAAACTAGAGACATAAGACTACATTGTTCATGAAGGAATTGAATTTGAAATCTGTCTATAAGAGTCTTAAAATTTGACTTGAAGTTGAGAGTTGTGTTCTATTGTGGTATAAGAAATAGTATGGAGTATTTTGATTATAACTTGCACAATACTGAACCAAAATGTTTGAATTTGATGTCATTAGAAACTTAAGACATAGAGGAATTTTTTATTAGAAGAAAGTGTTGCCTAAAAATGTCTAATTCTGGGTCAAAAATGGAAATAAAGAAGGAAGAAAACATAGCAGGTAATCGTGACTCGGCTGAAGCATGAAGGCACATGATCGTGACTCACAATCGTGACTCGAGAGGCTTTAACAAAACTGATTTTTAGGATTTTTTCAACCTAATTTAAGTAAGGATGTTACCATATGAAGTATGTAGGTTTAAACGAGCTCTTAAATGATTTGATTGATGTTGACTGAAGGGATTAAAGTGAATAAAAGGTGTATTAAGGATTAAAAGAAAGTATGGAAGGTGTTGAAATTGATTACAATGAGTATTAAAGAAATATGCCCGAGAAATTGTCATTGAACATGCATGTTACATGATACATTCATACATTTATGACTGATAATGCACATGAGTGGCATATAAATGTATTTGATTATATATAGAGGAGAAAATAGGGCGACCACTTCCAAATATTGTTGGAATTTCAAGGTATTAAGCAAAAAAGGAGCAATTGTGAGTAACTTAGATGATCTTAATCAATTAATTGGTTGTTTTGATTATGCTTGAATTATCTTATGAATATGTGATTGCTTATACTGATTCTGGACATGAAGGTCCGAAGATTCTGATTTGATGAATGTGATATTGAAGTGCTCCTTGTATATGAATTGGATGAAATAAATGTGTTCAATAATTTTGTTGAATACCGGACTTAGGTTCGATGATAAATGCGATCTGAATGTGAATGTTCAATCATGGGATTGATTGAGAATATGAGAATGTGAAGCATCAATTACTGGAATGCATGAAAAATAAAGGTAGTTGTGACCAGAGTTGCTAGTGTAAAGAGTTTAAAGCTCAGACTATGTTCAGAGCCTCAGGTTCAGTTGCAAATGTACCCGATATCTACTAAGGGATATAGGATATTATTTGATATAGCTCGGTGTCCACTAAGGGATATGGGTAGTAAAAAAAGAAAAGGGCACTCGGTTACAACGACAACAATAATGAATGTGAGATTCACAAACATTGCATATACATTTTAATACGTATGTTTGACTGTATTGTTGCTCTGTGCTTAATGAGAATGTGAAATGTCATACTTTATGCGTATACAAATATGTGAAATATATGTTACATGTATTGATGTGATGTATAGATTGAGTGAACCATCGATGATGGTTATCTCATTGAATTCGCAAAACTCACTCAAAATTACATGTTGACATTTTAGGATCGAGAGAGGACATTAGCTATTGAGAGAACCTACAAGAAGCATAATTTTTGTGTTTTTGTGAAGAAGAAATAGCTCAAAGGTTGGTCAACTGAGATTGAAGGAGTAATTAGTAGTTTTGTTCAATTCCTCTTTTAAGTAGTATGTTATGTATAGGGTTTTGACATTGTATATATTCAGACAGTTTTGTAAAGGTATAATATAAGTTTAGTTTTTATACAATGAAAAGAGGATTGTGGTTTGTTTTTTATATATTTGATGACTTTTATGTATACTAGTTGATGCTATGACTAAGTTGGATAAGTTTCCATTTTATAAAGTGAAGGTGAGGTAGTTAGCACGCCATTATTTTAGATTATATACTAAAATGTCCATTGGGTGTTCCGGTATGTAATTTATAGTATTGGGGTGTTACATAAAGTCTTATACATTAAATGATTTGGGTGAGGAGTTTAAACAGCTAGTAGCAGCAATTCGTATTCGTGACACTCCGATATCATTTGAAGACCTCTATGATAAACTCCTTGATGAGGAACTAATTTGAAATTTTGGAGAACTAAAGAGGAAGAAGTGCAAATCACTACATAATTCACTCAAAGTGATTAAATTACAAAGGTTGTGGGGGCAGAGGGGGGTATTGTGGTAGCTACAATAATGCCTTACATAGCTCAGGCAACAATTCGAGGGGCCATCCATATCAAATTGGTCATTTACAATCCAACATAAAACTGTCTTATTATGGATGAGGTATGAGTTCTTCAAATTTCTAATCTCACTTACCCTCTTGGAACTCACACTCTTATAAGAGAAATCAAGGTCAGTCTCACATTGTTTGTCAATTATGTGACAATCCAGACCACAATGCAAAAACCTGTCGCTCTCACGTGTAGTCATCTTCTTATTACTCTAAACCTCAAGTTTTGTTAACCAATTCTGCAAACAAAATAACACTCCCATTGAATTTTTTCCTGATCATTTTCTTGTGAAGGATTTGAATACGGGGCATCTTTGGTGAAGGGTCGAAGTAGACATAACCTACATGAGTGGCCATCTTTTAAGTTATCCAATCTCAGTCCTTTTGCTTTACTTACTATCTCATCTTAGTTATGGCATTAACATCTTGGTCACCTTTCACCTCCAATTCAAAAGAAATCTTAGCTTAATATAAAATTTCAACTTTAGGCTCTTCTAGTATTAATAATGTGTGTGACTTTTTTCTTTGTAAGCCATAAGTTATCATTTAAAACTTCGTCTATTAGTTGTGACAAACCATTTCAAGTTGTTTATTCAGATGTTTAGGGTCCTGCCCTTTTTACTTCATTTGGGAATTTTTTATACTATGTCATCTTTATTGATTATTTAAAAAAGTATACTTGGTTTTATCCTCTTAAATTGAAATCATATGTGTTTGGTGTCTTTGAGAAATTCAAACAACTCATTGAAAAATGTTTCCATACCCAAATCAAAACCATATACACTAATGGTGGTGGTAAGTATAAAGCTTTGTCATAACTTTTAGATCGACATGGTATCCAACATCTCACTTCACCACCTTACACTCTAGAGCATGTTGGCTCCGTTGAATGAAAACATTGTCATATAGTAGAAATTGGTATCACACTTCTACATAATGCTGTTATACCTTTCTATTTTTGATTACATATCTTTCAATGTGTTGTCTATCTCATTAATCATATGCTGACCCCTATACTTCACAATGATATGGCATATCTTAAATTGTTTAGCCATAATCCTAAATATAACACACTTCTAGTCTTTGGTTGCCTTTATTACCCTTGGCTTAGACTGTACAACACCTCTAAACTAGAACCATGATCTTGACCTTTTGTGTATCTTTGGTTCTTTATCTCTCATCACTCTTTCATTTGTTTTGATATAAAATCCAGCCATATATTTATTTCCAGACACGTTAAGAAGATATTTCCATATAAAACCAAATCATATCAAGATATGTACATCTCTGACTAATTCTTTTCCAAGATCCTCTCCATATTTACAGGCTAAAATTTAGTAAAATTTCTGATTCCCAAGAAGACTCCCCAGACTCCATCACCTTACTATATTCAGCTCTAAATTTCATATCACCTGAGCCTACTTCTCCATTAAATTCCACCTCTTCATCAGCTCCTTAATTGTCTCCTCAATCGACATCCCCCACTCACATGGTTAGCTCTACCTCATCTTCTCACATCGATGCCTCTCGACATTCTCCAGCATAGGTAAGTGGCTTTCCTCCTTATACTCAAAACACACCAGATCGGCCTACCAAATCTTCCACCATGTCATGTGACAACATTACCCAATCTAAACAAACTATTGCACCTATCTCTTCATCTCCTCCAAAACTTGCTTAACCATCCCATATAGTAACATTAGCTTAAAACAATATCTATAAATCGAAAATTCCTTTTTCTCTTTACATTACCATCTCACCATCTTCTCCTCAAATCGAATCCACCTCATTTGCTCAAGCCAACAAATACTCTCATTGGCATCATGTTATGAAAGAAGAGTTTCTTGCCTTTCAAAATAATAAAACTTGGTCATTAATTCCTCCCTTACTCTCACAAAATGTTATCGGATGTAAATGAGTTTATAGGACAAAGGGAAATCCCAATGGCTCAATCTCTCGCTATAAGGGTTGCCTTATGGAAAAATATCACCAAATACCCGACATTGATTTCACTAAGACTTTTAATCCAATTGTTAAACCCACCACCATTTGACTTATATTTATAATTAGAGTAACTGGTGGTTGGATTTTGAATCAGTTGGATATTAATAACGCCTTCTTGTAAGACACTCTCTCTGATCATATTTATATATAGCATGGCTTCGTGGATACTCGATAGCCAAACTATGTTAGGCAAGCTGCACAAAGCATTGTATGGTCTTCGTCAAGCTCTTTGGGCATGGTATAATGAACTTGGTTCCTTTCTTCGTGCAAATGGTTTCATCAACTCTAAAAGTGATAATTCTCTATTTATTTATAATTCTGGACATCACATCATGTATCTACTCGTGTATATAGATGATATTATCCTCACTGGCAATCATTCTACCACTGTTTGTAATTTCAGAATAAAATTATCAAATCGAATTTTGTTAATGGGCATTTTATATTGATTTTAGATACATAATTTGCTAAACTTTTGTCCATTAAATGTTTAAATTGCACTAATTAAGAATTATTTGTTTTAAATTTAGAAACATATTGGGTTTGAAATATTTAAAAGCACAAAGCAAACAGACAATAATGTAGTAGCGTGAAATAAAAGAGGCCAAAATGCAGAGTACAAAGAAGAATCCCACGACCTAAAAACATTTCAGTCAAGAAAAAGAGAAGAGGTGAATACCCTTATTTTGACATCAATAAGTAACACAGAGAAGGGAGTGGTGGCGTGGAAATATAGAAGAAGTAAAGAGGGGCGACTGGAAAAAGACAAAGGCGTGAAAAGAAAAAGAAGAGATAGAATCGTGAGGGCTGAAAGCAAAAAGGAGGAGAGCTGGCGGCTGCGTGAAGAAAAGAAAGAAGCATGAAAGTGAGAAAAAGACAAGAAAGAGAGAGAGCTGCGTTAAGGGCTGCGTAAAAGACAAAAAGGGAGTGTGACTAGCGTTAAATTTGAAAACAGAGAAAAGAGAGTAGCGCAAGAGAGAAAAGAAAGCTGGTGTGAAAACACAGAAAATAGAGTAGCGTAAGAGTAGTAACAGTTGTGTTGAAAAAACGTGAAAGCTGCAGAGACGTGAATAACAAGGGCCACCAAAGTTTTATTAATCCCATCAGCTACAGTAATAAGGAGAGCAGTATGATAAAGAGGCTTGAGAAGAGTAGCGTGAATAGAGTAACGTGAAAAGAGCAGCATGAGAAGAGACTTTTTAGATAGAGGCATCCATCTTTCGAAGACTATATATTGGGTGTTCTTGATTTGTTTTTATTCCTTATTTGTTTTAATTTTTGTGGATTTAATCAATGCAATTATATATCATGACCATGATTTATGTTACATTGATAAATATGTGTAGGTAAGTTTTCTTTGGTTGAGGTTAAAAATGATATTGGATTAGGACAATTTCGTGGTATTGTTTTATTTGCTTGATTAAATGCATATTTAGCCTAATTTAGATTGATCAACTAGATTAAGGCCTAAGATGATTGAATGCCATAATCATTGAAATTTGATTTGTCAAAAAATTAATCAAGCAACATACTTGAGATTAACGCGTAGACTAACTGTAGAATCTTATATAAGGATACCTAGGATTAACGAACTTAATTTTGGGCTTCTTACATTAAATGTTTTCTTTTTATTCCAAATTATCTATGAGCCAAGTAGGTAACTTAGATTTAAAAGAGAAGGAATTCTTATGAATATTGGGTTTAACTTGCTTAAGTGAAGTAACTCCTAAATCAATCCACCGTTACAAGTTTAAGTGCCTAATCCTATTGAAATCTGACACTTTAGCCAAATTTTGTCATTTGATTAAGTTTAGTTGCATCTAGTTCATACCTTGCATCAAGCATATTTCTTTAATTTTCTTATTTTATTTAATTTTCAAATCAATCAATTCTTGATCTTCTGAGTAATTTCGAATCGTTTAATTTAATTGTCTTGCGTTTTGGAATCCCTAGGTTACGATATCCAATTCTTAACGTTTTATATTACTTATCGTCGAGATATGCTTGCCTCTAGTTTGGTCTAGATAGAATTTAATTTGTATTGCTTTGTTTAGATAACAACAAGTTTTTGGCGTCATTGCTGAAGATTTTCTTTAATGTGAGTCATTAGGTTAGACATTGTGAATTGTCTCATATTTAATTCTTGCTTCGTTGTTTATTTGTGTATTTTAGTTGTTAGCTAGATTGCTTTACTTTGGTGTGTTTTATTTTTAATTCTTAGCTCTGTTATTATTTGCTTTTAATTTGTTTCATTTTTTTTAGGCTCACTCGTGGTTAAAAGCTCGAGCATTTGCTACTTGATACTGAGATTGAAAAAACTACTCACAGGTTATGCAAGGAAACCAGATTGGCTCGAAATAGTAACATAAAAGAAGGGATTAAAGAAGAGTAGTTTGTAGAGATGAAACAACACGATGAGGGGCTGATGGCACGTCCTGAAGAGAGAAGGGAGTTGACTATGATGGATTTGAATATAAGACACAACAATATACCCATGCCTCCCATTATAAGGCCGACTATCACAACTGCGAGTTTTGAGATTCCTCATAGCATTACATCCATGGTGAGAGAATCTTAGTTTGGAGGGTTACCTTTGGATGATCCGAACGCCCATTTGGATACTTTTCTGGATATTTGTGATCTTTTCAATCAGAATGGAGTGTCGGATGATACAGTGAGATTATGACTATTCCCATTTTCTTTAAAAGATAAGGCTAGAGCATGGTTAGCTAGTTTGCAGTCAGGATCGATTACTACATGGGATGAGATGATGAGATTATTTCTGGATAAATTTTTCCCTCCTGCCAAGGTTGCAAAGATGATGAATGAGATCGCTTCCTTCACCAAGTATGAAAATGAAAGTCTATATGAAGCGTGGGAGCAATTTCGAGATATGTTGACATAATGTCCTAGTCATGGGTTCTCTACATGGCAACAGATTATTACTTTTTATACAAGAATGACCCCCTCAACTAATAAATGCTGCAGCGGGAGGTAGTTTAATGAGAAAGACACCAAGTCTTGCCTATAGGTTGATTGATGAGATGGTCACTAGCAGCTATCAGTATCATTTAGATAGGCATCCCAGATGACCTACAGGAGCTCGTATATATAGTAGACAATACAGTGGCTTTATCAACTCAAATAGATGATTTGACAAAGAAGCTAGATAATCTAATGCACAGTGTGAAAGGAGGGGCTAATTCTTCATTGAGGAGTTGTGTTATATATGAGCATTGTGGTGGAGATTCCCATGCATCTTCTGAGTGTCAAGTTGGGAATCTTTTTGCTCAAGAGAAAGAAGAGGCCCATTATGTAGGCAATTATAACAGACAGGGAGGGGATCCATATTCTAACATCTACAACCCAAGATGAAGGAATCATCCAAACTGCTCTTAGCAGAATTATCAAATGGCACAACCGTAGTTATCCAATATTCAGAGATAGCCACCCTCAAGTTTTAAGGCTCTAAATCCTATGCCACATGAGAAATCCAATCTAAAAGAGCTACTCTCAAAGTACATCTCCACCATTAAGGTTAGGATGCAAAATCAAGAAACTTCTATTAGAAACTTAGAGAATCAGATGAGCCAAATTGCAAGTTTATTAAAGGAAAGACCTTCGGGTTCATTGCTTAACACTACTGAGACCAACCCGAGAGAACATGCAAAGGTAATCTTATTGAGGAGTGGTAAACAACTTGAGGAAGTTAAGGAGAAGCCGAAAGATAAAGAAGTGGAAAGTAATGAAGAAGAAGAGAGTTAGGAGGGTAGCAAGAAGGCCAAGGAAGCACCAGCTACAAAGGAGGATCATCCAAGTTTATTTGCTGGCCCCATCACACATCTGGTAAGACCTTTGATCCCTTATCCTCAAAGGCTGAAAGGTATGTAATTAGATAAGCAATTTGGTTCGTTTCTTAAGATAAAGTTTCATATAAACATTCCTTTTATTAAGGCCATAGCACAGATGCCTTCTTATGCTAAGTTTTTGAAAGAAATCTTGTCTAATAATAGGAGGCTTGAGGAGTATGCCATGACAAAGTTGAATGAGGAGTGTTCGACCATATTGTCAAAAAAGTTACCATCGAAGCTTAAGGATCCAGGAAGTTTTACTATTCCTTGTGTTATTGGTGATTTGCATATAGATAGGGCTTTAATGGATTTGGGTGCGAGCATTAACTTAATGCCTCTTTATGTTTTTGGGAAGGTAGGATTGGCAGAGCCCAACTATTTTACTTTAGTTGGCAGATAAGTCCATTACTTATCTGAGGGGAATCATTGAGGATGTATTAGTCAAGGTCGAGAAGTTCATCTTTCTAGTAGATTTATTAGTCCTTAACATGAAGGAAGATAGAGACATCCCCATCATTCTTGGGAGACCTTTCACGGCCACTGCATGGACCATCATTAATGAGCAGTAAGGGAAACTCGCCTTGAGAATTCAAGATGAAGAACTAGTGTTTGATGTGTTCAATGATATGAAGCATCCTTCTACTATTGACTCTTGCCATTTTATTGATATTTATTCTTTTGATGCTGATAATTCTTTTATTGGTTGTGCATATTTGTTAAAAGGGGGAGCGCAAGGAATGATCAAAGAGTTAGGGGAAGAATTGCAAGAAGAGTTAGAGGATATTGGAGTTGAGTTGGAGCAGGCTTGTTGGACACATTATAGAGAATACGAGCCTCTCCAAAGTCTAGCTAAGCTATTTTCGAAGCTTTCAATGGAAGAGTCTCCCTCTCTTAATCTTAAACCTCTTCTGAATCATTTGAATTATGTTTATCTTAACCCATCTGAGCACTTACCAGTTATCATTTCTTCTTGTTTGTTAGGTGCCATAGAAGAGAAGGCCATTGGGTGGTCCATTATAGATATTAAGGGTATAAACCCTTCCTTTTGCAAGCACCACATTTTCATGAAGGATGGAAGTAAAGCGATGGTGTAACCCCTAAGCAGACTTAACCCACACATGAAGGAGGTAGTGAAAGATGAGGTAGTAAAGCTTTTAGATGCTACCCCATTTCTGATTCTTATTAGTTTAGTTCTGTATAGGTGGTGCCAAAGAAAGAAGGCACCACTGTGGTTGAAGATGAAAAAAATGAATTAATAACCACTAGGAAGGTAACTGGGTGGAGAATGTGCATAGATTATAGGAAGTTGAATATTGCCACTAGGAAAGATCATTTTCCTTTACCTTTCATTGATCAGATGATTAACAAATTAGCTGGACATGACTGTTATTGTGCCTTAGATAGATATAGTGGATATTTGCAGATTCCGGTAGCCATGGAAGATCAGGAGAAAATAACCTTTACATGTCTTTATGGTACATTTGCATATAGATGCATGCCATTTGGTTTGTGCAATGCTCCAGCTATATTTTAAAGATGTATGATGACTATTTTTTCTGATATGCTTAAATCTTGCATTGAAATTTTCATGGATGACATCTTTGTGTTTGGTATTCCTTTGATGAATGCTTGGATAAATTAGAGAAAGTCTTAATTAGGTGTGAAGAGACCCATTTAGTGCTTAATTGGGAAAAACATCATTTCATGTTCCAAGAGTGCATTGTTTTAGGTCACAAGATTTCTAACAAGGGTATAGAGGTAGACCCAACAAAAATTGATGTCATTAAGAAACTTCCACCACCAAACAATGTTAGATCCATTAGAAGTTTCTTAGGCCATGTTGGTTTTTACCGTAGGTTCATTAAGGATTTTTCTAAAATTGCTAAACCTTTGACTGAATTGTTTGAAAAAGATGTTGTATTTACTTTTGACGATAAATGTTTGACATCTTTTCAATTGTTAAAGGATATGCTTGTGACTGTGCCTATTCTTATATCTCCTGACTAGTCTCTTCCTTTTGAATTAATGTGTGATGCAAGTGATTATGCAATGGGTGCCGTTTTAGGCCAGAAACGAGGTAAGACTTTTCATCCCATTTTTTATGCAAGTAGGACACTGAGCAGTGCACAATGTCGTTACACCACCACGGAGAAAGAGATGTTGGCGGTTGTGTTTGCTTTTGACAAATTTCGCTCATATTTGGTTTTGTCTAAAGTGATTGTGTATATTGACCATACAACCTTGAAATACTTGATGACAAAACCCGATGCTAAACTAAGACTAATTCGTTGGGTTTTACTTTTACAGGAGTTTGACATTGAGTTGAGGGATAAGAAGGGAGTTGAGAATTTTGTAGCTGATCACAAGGTTAGATAAAGTTGTCATGGAGAGTGCAACAACGAAGGACTTTCAGGAGACTTTTCCTGATGAGCATCTGATGGTTATGACAGTCATTCCTTGGTTTGCAGCCTTGCTGGTAATATATATCCCCCTGATTTTTCTTATACTTAAAAGAAAAATTTTTGTCTGAGGTAAGATACTATCTTTAGGATGATCCTTTGCTTTACAAGATTTGTGTGGATGGTATTGTTAGGCGTTGCATTCCTGAAGAGGAAATGTCCTCTG
>JANZXR010075465.1:0-11322 GCA_027575705.1 Erythroxylum echinodendron | reverse complement strand
TTTTTCATGTGCAAAAATCACTGTTCACAAATGCATGAGCATGAGATGTGTTTTCCTAATTTCTCCGGTTGATCTCCCGTGTACCAATTTCCATGATTCAACCCGTTATATGGAAACGGAATGTTACATATATTATCACATTTTATTTATCTATTTATTTTCTAAAATTTTCTTGTCACATTTGCAAAGCTTTTTACGTTTTTAATCTTTTAACCCTAATTATTTATGTATTTATTGAAATTTTAGTTACATAGATTTTTTCCGTGCTAATTTTACCTTTTCTTTGTAACCTGCATCATCATATATTGTCTCATTTTCATGTGGGTCTATCGAAAATAGCCTCTCTACTGTGTACGGGTAAGGCTGCGTACTATCAGACCTCCCCAAACTCCGCTTCATTGCAGAATTTCAGACTAGATGATGACGACGACGATGATATCTATTTTATTTTGGCATATTTTTAGATTGGCATTTATTTATCAATTTGAATTCAAATATCAGTTGGATAATGTTATAGATAAAACATAATTCTATCTTGTATAGGAGTTGATTTGGTGATGGATTGTTTAAGGGCATTGTAGTATTTTTTACCTGCGTATACGCCAAGCATAACACGTAGTTGTGCTGTTTTACAAAATACATAACATATTAGACTGATGGCAGTGAAGTGTGAGTTTGGTGTGTTGCTTGAAAAATACATCATCTACAGCGTTTGTGTGTGTGAGTGTACAGTGTGCTTGTTTGGTGCAGAGTGCGTGTTTAGTGTAGTGTGCGTAAATAAAAGTTAAGGTACTGCATCAATCTCAAAGGTAAAAAGGCGTAAGATGTTGGAGAATTAATTGGGTTTTGCATAAAGGCATGTGGGGATTGATGGCTGGGTTTTGATTAGATGAGGATTAGGTGAAGTGGGTCAATCAAAATAGGCACAGGCACATGCAAACCAAAGAGATGCTCTAGGAGTTAGCAATCAATCAATTAAAAGGGACAACGACGACCATATGAAAGTCAACACACAATTTGCCACTTGTTCGTCTCTCGTTGGGTTTGTTATTGTACGGGGTTTGATCACTCACGTTTGATTAAAGATGCAAACTTTAGCTTAATCTACAAGGCTCTTGTTATTAACCCGTCGGTTACACTTGTATTTCTTACAAGCTTTTCTTAAGTAAGCAATATTCTCTGCAACAACAGCCATGGTAGATGTGAGCGTGAAAACGATGGTGTGGTGTTGATTGTTGGGTTGTGAGTGTAACAGTTGATTGTGTTGACATCTGTGTATTGGAGCTACATATTCGTATATTCTGCACTGTTCTTTACAAATTGTATAGTAGTTGATCAAGCTGGAAATTATCTTTGTGGAGTGGCTCACGTGCATGAATAACTGTCGGATCTCTCTTGGAGGACCTACGGTCATAGAGAAGTTGTTCTTTTTTAATTTTAAGTGTGTTAAGTTTCTATGATTAATTCTTTAAACACTTGGAGCTTTTATTTATTGCCTTTCATTAATTAATAGTTGTTTAGGAAAATCCTCTGATGAGGTTAACACGAGCAGTTATGTTATTGGGAATGAAATTCTTTCACGGGAAGTGAGGTTCAGAGATAGTGTTAAAGGTTGAGTGGTGTCGGCTTAGTAAAGCCTTGGGTAAATCTATTGTACTTCGGTGAAAGTATTCATCTGGGTGAGGGCCCCGCAGATGTAGACAAAGAGTACCGAACTGTATTACCAAATTTTTGGTGTCATCTGATATTTTTCGTTTGATTGATTTTTGTTTTATTTGTGCCATAGAAAATTACATAAAATCGGACAGTTTGTGAAACATCTATCCCCTTGCGATTTTTCAATTGGTATCAGAGAGGGTCCTCGTTTCAGAATTTGGTAGCAAGTTGGTGTAGATCCTAGTTTCACGAACATAGCTATAAGAGAAGGAGCATCAATTATCAGGCTACCGTTGTTGGACGGTTTCAATTATCCTACATGGAAATCACGAATGAAAGTCTTTATTCAGGCATAGGGAATAAGAGCATGGAACTCAGTATTATATGGCTGGACACATCTGAAGATTACTAACGATAAGGGAGAGATAGTTCTAAAAGATCCATCTGAATGAACAAGAGCTGAAGAAGAGAGGGTATTTGGAAACTCACAAGCAATGTATGCTATTTTTAGTGCTATTGATGAAGGACGTTTCTCAATGATATCAACCTGTGAATCAGCTAAAGAAACGTGGGATGCTTTGCAGACTATTCATAAAGGGTCCAAATCTGTGATAGTATCAAAATTACAGATGTTAACTATGAGGTTTGAAGAACTGAAGATGGATGAAAATGAAACTATTGGGAACTTTCATAAAAGATTGCGAGAAATAGCAAATCAGGTTCATCAACTCGGAAAGAAATATTCCGACCAGAAACTTGTCAAGAAAATACTGAGATCACTGCTTCCAAGATTTATTTTGAAAATTGAAGCAATAGAGGAAGCCTACGACATCAATGATCTATCATTGGAGAAGGTAATCAGAATTCTTACAAATTTCAAAATGAATCTTTTAAGGGGTAAGCAAGAAAGAAGCAAAAGATTGGCATTACATATTAAACTTAAAAGGGTGAAAGGAAGGCGAAGAGAATCAAATGTCATGAGTGTCAAGGCTTCGGACACGTTCAAGTCAAATGTGCTAATACTTTGAAGAAGAGAAAAGGAAAATCCTTTACTAGCACTTAGAGTAAGAATGAATCTGAGAGTGAATATGGTAGTGAAGAAGAAATCGCTAATGGTGATGCGTTAGTTGCTTTATATAGCAAAAGTTCAGTTACTTGTTTAACAGTGACAGAGAATGAAGTAACTAAAAACAAAAAATTGAGTAAATCAGGAAGTTTCAGGAAAAACAATGACAATTCATCTCAAAGCTTGATCTCAGATTATAACAGTGACAAAAGTGGTTCAGGTGATAAAAAGAAGATATTTATGGGACTTACGAATTAATGTACGAAAAATGGGTAAAAACATGTAGAAAGAATGTAAGATTGAAGGAAGAGAATCTTTCTATGAAGAACACCATCCCATAGTTAGAAAAGAAATTGATAGTAGCCTTAAACGAGCTCTGTGAAGTTATACTAAAATTAGAAAGTACTGAAAAGGGTTTGAGAATGTTGAATGGAGGCACAAAAAAGTTGATAGAAATCAGTAAGGTTAAAGGAGATCTTCAAGGCATTGGTTACAAAGGTGAGTGTTCTAAGGTGAATGAGGAGAAAAATGATATGTCCAGATTTGTCCGAGAAGAAGAAACATCGAGAAAGAATCGAAGATTTGTTCCGACATGTCATTTTTGCGGAGTTAATTGGCACATAAGGCCAAAATGCTACAAGTTACTGCAGATGTTGTTTCAAAGAAGCCAAAACTGAATGACCCTATATCCCTCATATAAATTTCATAATCAACCTTCAGTATCAAAATCTACTTGGATTAAAAAGGGTCAAGGACAAGTACAAAGATGGAGTGAAGGAAAAACAAGAAAGTATCCAGATTCGCAGTAAGTTACTGCTTTTGAAGTAACTTTTCAAACTGAGGATAAGTTAATTACTTCAGATAAAGAAATCAATCAGAAAGTTGATGACCGAGATAATGTAATGAGAAATAATCCCAGATTTGAATTTCTTCAAGGAGTACTGGGACTGTGTGCTTTGCATTTTTATAGTTTGTTGTTATTTATTTAAAAAACAAAAAAGGAAAAAAAAAACATTTTTCTTTAGTTCTTTAGTTTTTACGTTGCCATTGTCGTCCCATCTTTTTAGTAGTTTACATTTTGACTTCTATTTGGCTCCACCGAAGGCTCTTCAGCTCTCTTATCAATATGGGTCTCTCTCTCGGGTATCTCTCTCTCTTTCGAGCATATCTCTTGGTATTTTGAATAGTCGTAAATTGTCATCTTGACGTGTATATGATTCTTCTGCTACACCTATTGTTGATTTATGTGTTTCCTTATTCGTTGAGATTGATTATGTTGAAGGCATTCTTCGTTTTGACACTTTTGTTCTAAAGGGAAGACATCAGATTATTTTTGGTGACTGTTCAATTTAGGGAAAGATTTTAAGGTACCTTTATGACTATTTGTCTTACTTTTTGGCATCTTGCATCCCAAGGGGGAGAAATTTGGATGATTGGATTATTGTTACTATAGATGTTCTTTGGAACTTGATGTTGCATTAAGGGGGAGTTCTTGGATTGAATTCAATTTCTATATGCCAAATTATGTGATTTAGGGGAGCTTCAGATTTGTGACAAATATGCCAAAAAGAGGGAGATTGTTAGATATATGTTAAATATATCTATTTTATTTTGGCATATTTTTAAATTGGCATTTATTTATTAACTTGAATTCAAATATTAGTTTGATTAAAGATGCAAACTTTAGCTTAATCTACATGGCTCTTGTTATTAACCCGTCGGTTACACTTGTATTTCTTACAAGCTTTTCTTGAGTAAGCAATATTCTCTGCAACAATAGCCATGGCGAATGTGAGTGCGAAAACGATGGTGTGGTGTTGATTGTTAGGTTGTGAGTGTAACTGTTGATTGTGTTGACATCTGGGTATTAGAGCTGCATATTCATATATTATGCAATGTTCTTTACAAATTGTATGGTAGTCAATCAAGCTGGAAATTATCTTTGTGGAGTGGCTTACATGCATAAATAACTGTTAGATCTCTTTTAGAAGACCTACGGTCATTGAGAAGTTTTTTTTTTTAATTTCAATTGTGTTAAGTTTCTGTTATTAATTCTTCAAACACTTAGAGCTTTTATTTATTGTCTTTCATTAATTAATAGTTGTTTAGGAAAATCCTCTGACGAGGTTAATACGAGTCGGTCATGTTATTGGGTGTGAAATTCTTTCACAGGAAGTGAGGTAAGATAGTGTCAAGGGTTGAGTGGTGTCGGCTCAGTAAAGCCTTGGGTAAATCTATTGCACTTCAGTGAAAGTATTAATCTGGGTGCGGGCCATATAGAAGTAGGCAAAGATTGTCGAATCGCGTTACCAAATTTTTTGTGTCATTTGATATTTTTCGTTTGATTGATTTTTTTATTTGTGCCAGAGAAAATTGTATAAAATCGATCAATTTGCGAAACAACTATCCCCTACGATTTTTCAACTAGCAAATCAGTATGAGAATAACAAACTTAATAAAGAAGCAAATACTGAGATTTACATGAAAATCCTCTTGTATAGAGGAAAAAACCACAAGTCAAACTGATAAGTAAATTTACTAAACCCAAATAAGAATTTATAAAGTTTAATATCTTACCCCACAACTATAAGCTGCCTCATCAAGTTTTAGGATTGAAAAGTTGATATGTCAATCAATAAACACTTAAACCAACCTTAAAAACAATAAAAAATGATGAGAATACTATAATAACATAATCCTTCAAACGATTAACAAAAAATTAACAACGAAACACTCTTCAAGTTTAACCAACAAATCAGTATGAGAATAAGAAATTAAATAAAAAAGCAAACACTAAGATTTACGTGAAAAATCCTCCAGCGTAGAGGAAAAAACCACAGGTCAAACTGATAAGTAAATTCACTAAACTCAAATAAGAATGTATAAAGTTTAATATCTCGCCCACGACTATAAGTTGCCTCAATAAGTTTTAGGATTGAAAAGATGATATTTCAATTAATAAACACTCAAACCAACCCTGAAAATAATAAAAAAAGGATAAGAATACTATAATAACACAACTCTCTAAAAGATCAACATAAAATTAACAACAAAACATTCTTCAAGTTTAACCAACAAATTAGTATGAGAATAACCAACATAATAAAGAAGCAAATACCATGATTTCTGTGAAAAATCCTCCAGTGTAGAGGAAAAAACCACAAACCAAACTGATAAGCAAATTCACTAAACTCAAATAAAGGATTTACAAAGTTTAATATCTCACCCTCACAACTACAAGTTGCCTCATCAAGTTTTAGAATTGAAACCAAAGTTAATATGTCAATCAACAAATACTCAAACCAACCCAGAAAATAATAAAAAGGATGAGAATACTATACTACTTGCTTTCTCTGTTTTTCCTCACTTTTGGACGTTTTGGCCGCACTCCTATACAAACTTATGACCTTTTCTTTTTTATATCATGAAATAAGTTTTCTACACTGTACGCATTCAAATACACGATCGTGCAAGTGACTGTGTCTCTTCTAGCATCGCCTCAATTGTAGATGCACATTTACAGAGAGCAACATGGTCATCACACATGGCCAAACATATTATGAACATGAGCATGCAGATGATTGTTTATGTCTTTGATCTTGACTTCCTTATTCACACGATTTCAAAGACTTACATGGTTGATCCACATGGTCGTGTAACTACAAGACACAGGTGTGTATCACCCTATATGGTCGTGTCTACCTAAAAGAGCTTTATCTAACCGTCATTCATCTTTTCTTCACTCGTTTGTCATTCCTACGAACTATAAAAGCATCAACAATCACTGGAAGTCTCAAAATAAGGTTGGAAATTGAATAGTGTCACCTTAAGCCTATTTATGGGGAAGATACATTAAGCTTCAATAACTACTTAAGAGACATCCCAATAAGCTTACTACTACTAATCAACTTATGGAGAGTATTACAACAAGTTACCAGGTGATAATCATTTAAACTAAAAGGACTTGGGCCTTTTGGAACCAAACATAAGAAGGTATTATTCAACTTACTAAGCATTTTAACATATCTACCTCAACCACCAGATTTCTTTTAATATCCCAAGTTTTTTGAATGAAGTAAAAAGAGAAGCCATCAAGGCCAGGGGATTTATAAGGGTTCAGACTGAATAAGATTTTCTTGATCTCCTCGCTAGGAACATATCATAAAAAAAAGTATTCACAGATACATCACACATGCAAATTCCTTTATTTATATACAAGTTGAGTGACTCTCAATTTTTAGATAGAAGTTACTATTAAAGAGTTTAAATGATAAAATGCAACAACTCAAATAATGATGTATTTAACTTCAAACTTGAGCAAAATAAAAAGGATATATCTGATAAAATGAAACTTCCTCATATACAAATCCATATTGTAGAGAGTTATTGAGGAACTAAGGCATTAAAGTGAAATGGTTGAATCTAGTATGGATCTAACAGACACTTCTCCAAATCTCTTTCATCTTTTGGCTAATTGACAAAAGCAATTTAACACTTTAGATAAAGTTTTCAAGTTCTTTTTTATTATTAATATGTGTGCACTTTGTAAGAAAGATAAAAAAATGTTAGAGCTACAATGAATGCCAAGATTTTAGGCTATAGATTTGGCTAGTATTAAGGCTATAATATATACATCAGCATCCCCGCTTAAGGTCATATTGGTAGAGAACTTACCAACTAGAACTTGGAAACCAGATTATGAAATCATTGAGATGTATAAGCTTAGGTGAATATATTAGCAATCTGATATTGGGAGGTGATGAAAATGAGACTCACTATGCCTTGAAGGACATGATGATGCATGAAGTGATAATCATTCTCAATATGTTTTGGTGCGCTCATGGAACACATTATTGTTGGCTATTTGGATAGCACTACAATCAACCCAATAAAGTAGGGTAGCTAAAGAATGAGACACACATATATCTTGGAGAAGCCATCTTAGCCATAAGGGTTTAAAATTGGTGTCTACGAGAGCTCAATAATTTGCTTCAGTGCTCGACCAAGAAACTAAAATTTTCTTTTTGCTATATTAGGAAATTAAGGAGGTTTTGAGGAAAAATTAGTAGCTTATGGTTTAACGTCTATTTGTGGGATCTATAGCCCAATCAACATCAGAATAAGTTTTTAATTTGTGAGTAAAATCACTCGAGAAATGGAGACTATGTAACAAAGTACCCTTGATATAACAAAGACTGTGAAGGACAATAACAAAGTGAGTTGTGTGGGCAGCAAACATAAATTGACAGACAATATAAATATAATATGATATTTAGTTGAAGCAATAGCTATGAGGCTATGCAATAAAGTGAGATTAGCAGCATGAGCAAATATTTCTTCATAATTAATGCCATAGTTTTGTATGAATTTTTATACCACAAGCTTGGTTTTATTATCAATCAATAAAACCGTCTACTCTAGTTTTGATTTTATAGATCTATTTATACCCAATTGTAGATTTATCTAGAGGTAAGTTAATCATATCCCATGTATGAGTAATGTTTAAGTCTTGAAGTTCTTTTGCCATTGCTTTATATTAAAGAGGAATAGCACTAGTATTGCGACAGGTGTGGGGTTTATAAAGAGAAACAAGAGTAGAATAATAATTAAGTGGTTATGGGCTTTTGAACTTATAAAATTCTTTTCTTTTCCAAAAGAAAAACTGAAATAACTAATTACTCAACTAATTGCCTTTTCTTAATTGTTTTTCCTTCTTTCAATTACAATGAAACTAAAGCCAAATCCAAAAATTGCTCACTAAAATTCTATTCCACAATCACAAATCCCCCTTGACTTGGTGCGTATAAAGAATTCATGGTTTCAACTTAAAGATAAGATTTTGGTGCTATTAAGCACTTAAAGTTATAAAGTTATAAAGTTATCTTCTAGCTAGAGGGCAATTAATCTCTATAAGTTTAATTCTCTCATAGCTCAATTATCACAATGTAGAAAGAACATGCGATGTAAACTTAAAGAGAAATCGTTCCAACAAATAAGAGATTCAAAATAATTTACATGTCGTTACAACCATAGTTTTATATTTTTTCTGCTTCTATTTTAATAAGGTTTTTCTATTGTTCTTTCCATCGTAGTATGTAAGCACCTTTTTTACAATATAATATGCTTTTTAATTGGAAAATTTTCTTATACTAATGACTAATAAATTCTCATTCATTGTCTATATTTATACTTTTTTTGAATAAATATTGGGTATTTTATTACTTAATCATAAGTTGATCAACAATAGAAGGAGGGGGAACATACTCCCAAACTCCAAGGCCTGACATGGAATGTGACCCAGTTGCCAACAAATGAGCAACCACATTCGCAAACCTATACACAAAACGGCATTCAACATTGCCAATTTCATTAATTAAAAGCTTGCAATCTGAAATAACTAAACCAAAAGATGAATCATCATTTTCCAAAGAAGAATTAATGGCATTAATAACCATTAATGCATCTGATTCCACAATAATAGTGCTCTATTGTTTAGCTTTTATCTAGCTTAAAGCCTCTCTAACTGAGAGTGCTTCTGCATGCAAAGCATCAAATTTCCCATGCAATAACATAGTCTTCGCTGCTACAAACTCATCATAACTGTTCCTGCAAACAAACCCAACACTAGTTGCATTACCTCCTACAAAAGTAGAAGCGTCCAAATTCACCTCTGGGGATCCAGCCGATGGACGTGTCCATGATCTATCAGCTGGCCTTGCTACTCTTTGTCTTAATGGTTTGACTTGGTTACTGCTCCATTCATTCAAAACACGACGTGCTAGCTGCACAATTCCAAAAGGAGCAACAGTATAATGCTTCCACACTTTCTTGTTTCTTGTTGACCGTATAGCCCATAAAGCCATAATTATTTCTTCCACATCCTTCATTAAAGAACATTGAAAGACATTTTCCAACGACGACCTCCAAGAGACAACTCCAGGAAATTGCCAACCAACACTTATTAATATCCAAACTGATCGGGTATATGAACAATGCATAAATAAATGTAACAAGGATTTCTCACTAGCATGGCACATAGGACAACTTACTTCAACATCTAGCCTATTTTTCCGTAGCAACTGTAAACATGGAACTACCTCCCAAATCAATCGCCAACCAAAATTTACTTTAACATTGTATTAGTTTTTCATTTGTTTAATACAATTCACCGTAATAAAACAACTACCTAATCAACTTCTATGTCACGTATTAGTATAAAAATTAAAAATTGTATACATACATACATACATATATATATATATATATATATATATATACTCTTTTAAAATATTGGGAACAAATGTAGTATTAACAAAACAATGCTAATACAACAGAGAGATTATTCATAAAAAATATTTTGATATGATAACACGTAATGAAACTTAAAAAGAGTTTAAAAATTAAAATAAAACTTTCTTAACGATGGGGCGCACTTTACACATGGCCTTCAAAGGAACAACCATTGGCATGGTCACTCCGCTTGCTCCTGTCATGTCAATGTCCTCACCAGGGATCTTCTGCCACTCAAAGCATTGGATGAGGGAACCCAAGGTTAAACCCATAATACGATGGCCTAAATGCATTCCAGGACAAGACCTTCTTCCCATTCCAAAAGCAATAAAATTCTTTATCTGTCCATCAAAAATTCCTTCAAATCTCTCAGGATTAAATGTGTCTGGATCTTTCCAAAGTGTGGGATCTCTGTGTAAAGCCCACGCATTAGCCAATACAATGCTCCCTTTTGGTATATGGTACCCAGCTATGGTGCAGTCTTCAGATGCCATGTGTGGATCGATCATTGGAGTAGCTGGAAACATTCGTAGAGCTTCTAAAATAACCATACGAAGGTAAGGTAACTTGGGAAGATCATCTTCTCCTAAAACGCGATCTTGGCCGATTATGTTGTCCATTTCTTCTCTGAGTTTTTTCAGTATCTTCGAATCCTGGACTATTGAAGCCATTGCCCATTCAATAGTTACATATGTTGCTTCATTCCCAGCAAATATTATAGCCTACATAAGAAAAGTTATCATTAACAACGTTATTTTGCCTAGCAATGCTATACCATTGACTTTATATAGCAACATAATTAAGATGAACGGCTATATACAACATTTATAGTATGAACTTACCGATACGAAACCTTTGATAATCTCATCCGTGATATTCTTGGGATCTGACCTCTGCAACAAAAGCAAATTGTTAACCAGGGTTTCCAAGCTTCCAGGATGCAACTTGCTTCTGCACTCATCAACTAAATGTTGCATCCAGGTATCCATCCTTTTGAAAATGTTCCTCAACTTCTTCTCATAACGGCCGCCGTCAAACCAACCCCAGATAGAAATGAAATCTCCCGGATTTGCAGAATCATAATAAGGAGATAGCTCCATCATTGCATTCACAAACTACTTTATTCCTTCGTCATCAACATCGTCGCCAAATGCTCTCTTACCAGTCGTCATTCTCGTCATAATATTGAAAGCCAGATCACGAAATGGCGTCTTCAACTCTACCTTAGCAAAATCTTGCATAGATTCACGAGATAGCTTGGTGATCATTTGCTTGACTTCGTCATTTCTAATGCTTACAAGCGAGTTCAT
>JANZXR010075393.1:0-11325 GCA_027575705.1 Erythroxylum echinodendron | reverse complement strand
TGATACATAAAACCAATGGAAATCTTTAACTCTTGCACAACAGTTTCAAAGGGGGTACAAAAACAGTTCAAGTCATGTAGAACAATTTCAACTCATGAACACAATTCCAAACATAGCAAGTAATTCATTTAAAATCCATGCATATACACTTCCTGTCTCCAACTCCCTAATTATGCTTCGGATACTCCAAAACTTGGTCCTAAACTTGGTCCTTCACACGAACCTCAACCTGGTCTCTCTGAAATGCATATAACTTGGCATATACCTCGAAAATGCCCATATAAGATCCTAATTTTGGCGCTCTGATACCACAACTGTTCGACCCAGTTTTCGAAATCCAACTCTTGCAAAAAATCATAATACTTGAGCTATTTCCAATAGAGAACACCTTAATCATTATCGGTTTATCTTCTTACTCTGATACCATAAGGTGTCGGACCCTGTTTTCACAGCCTGGCGATCGCATTCGGATAACGTACATTCATCAACTATACTTGCATTCAAAACTCTGCTTTCTAAGCTCAGCTACGCTCTTCAAATAGTCGACTAATACGATGATATTCGACTAGTCCATTTATCCATTTCAACCTGAATACCTCAAGAAACAGCATTGGTGAGTCCACACTTTACATATATACCTGCTTCGGGGCTATTAGCATAACTTTTTCTATAGGCATCCAATTTAGGATTTCTTTAGATAGGTTGAAAGAGGAATTCAAGAGATACAACTTTCATGAAGACTTCAAAGACCAATTGTATCTTCTAAAGGGTCGAAAATAGGGTAGAAGATAAACTGTGAACAATAACATAGAAGAAGTTGTGAACAGTAACACAGACGGAGTCTGTGAACAATAACACAGAAGAAGTCCGCGAATAGAAACACAGACGAAGTCTGTGAACAGTAACACAGAAGAAGTACATGAACAGTAACATAGACGAAGTTCGTGAACAGTAACACAGACGAATCTGTGGACAATAACACAGAGGATATTCTTCAACTAATATAACTTCTTAACTCCTTATAATCCTTAGCCTATGATCTATGTTCTATCCTCTGTGTTCTATCCTCTGTAGTTGATTTTTATCTTCTGTATTGACTACTTATCGTCTGTGGTCTATTCTCTGAGTGACGACGTGTCCTCTATGTTCTAACGTCATCACAGACGATATTCTTCCTCTGCATTTTTCCTTTACATCTACCTTATTTAATGAAATCATCAACCTTCTCAACCGCTCTCATTCATTCAAATCTATGGTAAGAAATACCCAAACGTAAATAACAACTGCTTCTCAAAATCCTCAAAATCATTTGATCAACATATGCAACGTGAAATTTAACAGTGTTCATAATCATGCGCATATTATACATATTTTTCATTCATCCCCAAATTAATATTTGTTTTACAAGCTTTAATAACCTTACAAGTCATAATACATCAGTACACTTAAACTAATAAATCTTGAAAGGTGGCTAAAGCCTTACGTTCTTAAAAATCTAACTTAAGAATACAAAAGAAAACATGCAGACTAGGGTACCACCCTGTCTCTTGACTTACTCACTTTCTTGTTCTTCATCTGAATGGGACAGAATTTGGAGGGGGGTGAGCTTAAAGCTCGTGAGTAACAGGTTTATAATATAGAAACAAGCAGAAAACCCTTTTACACATAAACAAATCTTGTTCAGTTACAAATCTTGCATGCATTCATCTTGTCAAACAAACAATGAGAACAATGAGAATTATAATAATATACATGTTTCCCATACATCTCTATGTATATGTATATTACTTACAAAATAATCTTCATACCTTTTGACCAGATATATAACACTCACACAATTAAAACCAAACTCTTTTGTTTTATTAATAATAAATATTTCCATTACAAAACTGTAACTGAAGAAGATAAAGTTACATGTAAATATATTGCTTTCCAGGGCACTATATTTACATAAATCCAACAAGAAGGTTATCAAGAAAAGTAAGAAATATAAATAAAGGTTTTAAAGCCCATGATTGAATATTGGGCTTCCTTTAATTAGAAGCCCAAACGAACATTTAATATTGGGCTTGACTTTGGTTTGATTTGATTAATTAGATTAATTAAATTAAAACAAAGTTATTATAGAAAGAAGGAGGGCATATTTCAGTTTTTTATACCTAAATGTGCAGCTACACATTTAGCATTGAATTGCCAAATTAAAGATAGTTTTTATCATGCTTTATCATCATTAAATGTAGTAATGATCTTATCATTAAATGGTTTAATGGTTGTCTTTTAATGATGGCATGTAATGTAACCTTTTAGCATTCATTTCACTAATAAAAGGAAGAGGTGCGTTTGGTGTATTCTCTCTTTCTTCTTTCATCCATAACCGAAAATCAGAAGGTCTCATTTAGGTTATTGGTCTTTTCATAAGCAATCTTAAACAAATGAGAAGAGTCTCATTTATTGGCTTCTTTCTGATTGATGAAAGAATGAAGTGATGCATTGGATGCACATCACATCTTTCTTTTATGATAACCGAAATGGATAAGGAGAGGAATAAGTGTTCTTGCATTTTATTTTGACTCACTGTCTCCTCTCATACATGCATAAATGAAACTTGAATGAGAAGAGTGTCATTTTTTTTTTCTTTCTTCTAAGAAAAATTTCCTCAAAATACTTCTTCTTTCCCACCAGAGGATCTTGTTAACCAAGTTGTCCAAGAAGAACAAGTGGTAGATCAAATTATTCGAGGACATAACAACAAAGAGAGGATACATTGACAAAGGAGAGGATACAAAAGCAAGGAGTCAAAGGTGTAACAATGAGACGATATATTTCTACCACCTTGTTCTCATGTAAATTATTTTCCTTGTATTGTACTATGTATGGCTAAAACATGTTAATTTGGTTTTGTTATTTCTGTTGTGTTTTGATTTCGAAAAGGTTTTGAAATCAATTGTTTAACCAAATCTTGCATACTTTCGTTTCGATCCAACAATTGGTATCAGAGCCATTTTCTTATGCATGATTTCGATTCCTATATGTGATGCATGGGTTGGCAATTAACTGTTGTATGCTGCATATTTTTTGTGATAGAAATATATATGTGTATGTTTTTCTCTTTTGGTTGTCCACAGAGTATAGTTTTACCTTGTAAGTTTTTCTTCGTTTGGTTTGTAACAAGGAGGGTGGCCTATCATCGTCATATTTCCTCCTTGGTTTATTTTTTTCTGTTTTCTTTGATTTTGTAATGTAAAAAATTTTGTAATATTGAAGATGGATCAACCAGGTATTGAAGAGAAGCATAGGTAATGGTTTCGGTATATCCTTTGGTGTAATGGCAAAGTTTCGATTTTATGAAAACCAAAGTGCTAGAATTTTGTTTTAACAACGTTTCAATTTTGTAAAAACCATATTGCTGGAATTTTTGTTTTAACAAAGTTTCGGTTTGATGAAATCTAAGAGCTAGAATGTTTTTTGAGTGCCAGTTTTACCAAAAGCAAGTGTTGGAATTTTTGTTTTCATATTGCCAAGGTTTCGATTTTGATGAAAACAAGTGTTATTGTTTTTATTTTCAAAGTGACAAAATTTGGTTTTAAGAAAATTCCATTACACATTTTTATTGAATGAGCCAAGTCATGCGGATGAAGATTTCGAAGCAGAAGATCCAAGTCCAAGAAGTTTTTTTGGGCCTTAAAGCATGGTAATTTTGTTCATGTTCTTGGATGGACAATCAAATGTGGCCTATTAGTTCATGAGATGAACGGATAGATGGATGAAAATAGTATGGCATATTATGTGATTGTATGTTATTTAGAAAATTTCAAACCTTAGGCTTTGTCATGCATTCATTATGTATGAGGTATATAATGAAATAATATAGGATGGACAATAAATTCCATATAGACAAGATAGTATTTATTAAAAACTCAAAGACCAAAAAAGATTGAGTGGGAGAGGATGCTCATATGAGAGTCCACGGTGAGTGGGAGAGGATGCTCATATGAGAGTCCACGGTCTCCATATAATGTCCCATTTGTATGTGGTGAAGTGTTACTCCCCACGGGAGGACATGAATCCTATAATCTTGCATAGTTTGGGTCTTCTAAAGGATAAGTCTACTCATTGGTAGCAAATGTGACCTCCCACCAATTCATGGTTTGCAAGTACCTTTAGTGGATGAATCAAATAGTTACACACTCCACATATGTTATCAATAACCTACCCACCGTAGCTTTGTTAGTAAAAGTATGGACCAAATCATGGCGCTTTTTAAAAAGTTAGGCATGAAGATGCTTCGTAGTTTTTTGAGTAGGAGGGTCCCAGTTTTTCTTTTAATGGATAAGATGGTCCACCATCACTTAGTCTGTCATAGATAAGAAAAATAACTATTGTATAGAGTTTTAATTTTTTTAAAGTTTTGTTGAATCTGCCATCATGCATATATGCATCATGATTTTATATAAAGTTCCAATATTGTTGACTACTATGCTCATGTTTTAATACTTTACATTTTCAAACATAATCAACTATAATATGAATCCACTCGCTTTGCTCTTGACTAATAACAAATTGGAAAATAAAAAAATTTTAATGAATGGAGACATAACCTTGACATTGTTCTTCAATATGAATGAATTTCAGAGGTATTAACAGACAATGAGCCTGCACATCTGGGTGGTAATTCAACTTCTGAGCAAGTCCAACAACATGAGCAATGGTAGAATGCTGATGAGACTTCTAAGTGTTATATTCTAGCTTCTATCTGTGGAATGTTGCAAAAGCAAATTGCTTGCATGAAAACTGCTAATGCGATGGTCCATCACGTACATGAGATGTTTGGTGTGAGG
Source organism: Erythroxylum echinodendron (assembly GCA_027575705.1). NCBI lineage: Eukaryota > Viridiplantae > Streptophyta > Magnoliopsida > Malpighiales > Erythroxylaceae > Erythroxylum > Erythroxylum echinodendron. Next base: position 6,487 of record JANZXR010075393.1, on the reverse strand, counting down.
ACTAGGTCTGCAAGAGTGAAAGCTATCCAAACTTTTCATAATCTCAAACAAAAACCTACTGAACTAGTGCAGGATTACATGCTGAAGGTAATCTCCGAGGTTACTGAGGCTAAGATGCTTAGAGCAGACATAGATGTGGAGAAATAGATGATTATGATCATTAATAGCTTAAAATCATCGTTTCAGTAGTTTAAGTTAGACTATGAGCTCTATAGCAAGGAGTACACCTTGAGTGAGTTGATGAACACCCTTTAGAGTATGGAGGAGATATTAAATATCAAGGCACATAGGCCAGAAGCTAATGTAGCATCTTCTTCCAAGCCCAAGGCTAAGGGTAAGCAAAAGAAGAAGGGTCTAACAAAAAAGAAGGCCCAAACAAGGGTCAAGGTCTAACCCATGAAAAAGAAGGCCAAAGCGTATACCAAGGGAAAGTGTTTCCGATGTGGTGAGCAAGGTCACTGGAAAAGAAACTGTGTGGTTACCTTAAGTCCCTCAAAAGCAAACAAGGTATTAGTTTCCTAAGTTTGTTAGGAACTAGAAATGTGGCAAATTTTGATTCTTGAATTTTAGATTTAGGAGCCACTAACCATGTTTACAATTCTTTGCAGTGGTTCTAACAAAGGAAAAGACTACATAAAAGCCATTTTTAAGTCAAGATAGCAGATGGAACCTATATTTCAGTAGGATCAGTGGGAATAATTATCTTGGACTTTCCTAATAGTCATATGTTATATTTGGAGGATGTATATTACATCCTAATGATTGTAAGGAACATGATTTCTATTTTTTGTCTAATAAAATCTGGCTATTCCTTATATTTTGAAAATTTTGTTTCAATATATGACAATAAGGATTTTATTTGTAATGTGATAATTAAACAGGGATTATTCTTTATAGAACCTATGACAGGCTCACTAAACACCACAGTATTAATGAATCCAACACAATCCAATGACTCTACCATTAATTCAAAATATCTGTGGCATTTAAGAATGGGTCATATCAATCAGAAAAGACTTGATATGTTAGTGAAGGATGGGATCCTTACGAACTTGGATAATGATCCATTACCCACTTGTGAATCTTGTATTGAAGGAAAAATGACCAAAGCCTCATTTCCTTCCAAAGAAAGTAGATCTGAATCCACGTTGGACCTGGTACATATTGATGTATGTGGGCCCAAGAACGTACAAGCTAGAGGAGGTTATGAATACATCATAACCTCTATAGATGATTAATCTAGACATGACTATCTGTATTTGATGCACAAAAAGAGTGAGTCCTTTGAAAGGCTCAAAGAATTCAAAGCTAAAGCTAAGAAGCAGCTAGGCATGCCATTAAAACAACTCTAATCGGATTGAGGTGGTGAGTACTTATCTGAAGAGTTCCAACAATTCTTAATTGACAATTAAATTGTTTCCAACTTGTCAGCTCCCAGAACACCTCAATAGAATGTTGGAGCTGAGAGGAGGAATAGGAATCTATTGAAAATCATAAGATCAATGATGTCCTATGCTATCCTTTCAAAATTGTTCGGGCATATGCCATACAAACAACAACTTATTTTCTTAACTTTGCTCCATCAAAATCGATGCCTAAAACATCTAGGGAGTTATAGACTGGACGAGTGCCTTCATTGAGGAACTTGAGGACTTGTGGCTACCCAACCTATATTCTAAGGCCTGAATCCACAAAGATGGAACCAAGGTTAGAAGTATGTTTGTTTGTAGGATATCCTAAGGGTACATGAGGGTACTATTTTTACAATCCTCAAGACAAGAACGTGTTTGTGTCAACAAATGCGACCTTCCTGAAGGAAGAATTTGTGATAAATCAAAAGGGAAGAAGTGAAGTAGTACTAAAGGAGTTAGCTAATTCATCCAAACCACGAGTTGATTTGGATATAGCATAATAAGACGTCAAAATGTATTCACAAGTTGAGCAGTACAAGAATGCATTTGATACTCTAAAGGAGAAGTGGGTTACTGAACCCATCTTACAACCTCCTGATTGGAGTCTTCCATTTGAGCTTAAATGTCATGCCTCTAACCATTCCATTGGAGTATTATTGGGTTAGAGAGTAGGGTAGATTCCTTATGCTATTTATTATACCTCAAAGACCTTAAATGATGCACAAGCTAATTACACCACCACAGAAAAAGAGCTTCTTGTAGTAGTTTTTCTTTAGATAATTTAGGTCTTATTTATTGGGTACTAAGATTACTGTTTATTCTGATCATGTAGTTTTGAATTACCTAATGGTGAAGAAGGAGGAAAAGCATAGGCTTTTCCATTAGATACTCATACTTCAAGAGTTCGATGTGGAGATAAAGGTTAAGAGAGGCTTGAAGAATGGAGTAGCTGATCATTTGAGTCGTTTAGTGGAGCATAGTGCTAATATGGAAATGATGATTTCTAAATTAGCAGCTACATGCAATATAGTTGGTAGCTCCCTAGTATAATAATATAGTGAATTTCTTGGTTTCTCATATATTCCCTATAGATTTCACTAAGGCACAAAAGGAAAGGATGAAGAGCCAAGCAAAGTTTTATATATGGGATGATCCTGACCTGTAGAGATTTTATGTGGATCAAGTCATCAAACAGTGCATACCTGACAATGAATTTCTTTCTATTTTGACATTTTTTCACTCTTATACATGTGGAGGTCATTTTGGCCCAAAGCAGACAGCTCGCAAGGTCCTAGAGTATAGGTTTTACTGGCCTGCTCTATTTTGAGATGCATATAATTTCTGTAGGACTTGTGACAACTGTCATCGCACAGGAATGTTAGGCTCCCATGGGGAAATACATCAAAACCCATATTAATTTGTGAGATTTCTAGTGTTTGGGGTATGGACTTTGTAGCACCCCACTCCCATTTGACACGTGCCCGTACATTCAGCAAACATTCGAGCATATGCCTAACGGAAACAGTACGATAGAGCAATCACATCATTTATCATGGCATCATAATTAAAACACAATTTCTCAATATCTAAAACTCAATTCCTCATTTCCATTTCATAAAATATAATGTACATGGTAGCATTACATACGTCATCTATATATATACAGTATCGGAAGATTATCAAACTCTACAGCTCTTTTTACAAAATATGCTACATGAATGAGGAACTATACAAAACTCTATCTAACTCTTTAGTCTAAGCTAATCGACCTTTGAGCCATTTCTTCTATCTAAAAATGCAAGAACTATTCTTCTTCTAGAATCTCTCATACGCTAAGTATCCTCTCTCGTACCTGAAAAGCCATGTTGTAATTTGATGAGTTTTGTGAACTCAGTGAGCTAACGATCATCGATGGCTCACTCATACCAAACACAGAATAATTCATAATTCACGTTCAATTTGTAGATAAGTAATAGCAAATATTGCACATCACTTGACCAATCATCATATAGCATCAAATTTTATTTTGTTCATTTATTTCACATTTCGCATTCAGAACGATTCAAACAATTCATCTCAATCATTTAAAATATACATATTAAATGTATATGCAAAGTACATGTCACTCACATTTAATTATTACATTGTTATGACATAGTGTCTTTTTAATTGTCCCGTATCCATTGTGGATACAGGGCTCATTAATAAATGTCTCGTATTCGTTGGGGATATCAGGGTCATTATACATAGTGAGCCAAAGGCTCTTACCACATTCTGAGCTTTAAGCTATTTTTCACTAGTGACTCCGGCCACAACTGCCTTTATCTGATCATGTATTCATGTAATGAAACGCATCAAATCTTATATATTCAATTAGTCACTTATATCCACTTTAAATAGTCACTTTCTCATTTTAATCAAACCTATGTCTAGAATTCAACAATTATGTTGAGTACACTTATTTCTGTCAAATTCACATATAATGAACACTTCCAATGAAATTCTCATACATCAAATGCCTCAGACAATCAATTTCCAGAATCAACATATTCACATCAATAATAATTTAAAATTTGTCATTTAAGCAAAGATAAACAATATTAGTGAGAACATCTATGTTACTCACAGTATACTCTAGATAGCTATTGCCTCGAATCCTGGCAACATCTGGATGCAGCCGCTCTACTTGGGCTTCTATATCATACAACACATACATATTTACACCTTAATAATTTTCACAATCACATTAATACTCAATCATATCTATATTTATATGTGTTATGTATAATGCATGCTCAATGACAATCTCAGGTATGCATAACCTTAATCACATATCTCTATCATTCAAACATTTCCCTTCGTATATGTTTAGCTTACTCTTAGATTTATACCTCAAGTATATTTGATTATTCTAAATTTCCTCAATCAATCATTCACCAAGGTCGTTCTAGCATTATAAGATCACAAAATATCCAAATTCTTATTTATCTTTACCTAATACACATCATTGGTCTTCTTTTAATCATACTAACATTCATAGGATTACTTTTATTTTTATAACATCTCCAAATTTCCAGATTTGAATACTTGATATTTAACAATCTTTTCTTAAGTTATAACCTCAATTACCACCCAAAACATAGCACTCATCTAATCACTTAATCCATTGTCAACTAAGTTCATTTCAAGCTTAACTCAAGTCTAAATGCATCATAGGAAAGTACCTAACCAATTGTTGTTTCAAACCTCATATAAAAGAAGTATAATTCACGTAACATCCATTCCTATGATTATAGATGACTTCCCATGATCTTTCTTACCTTCCCACGATCGTTGGTTGTTCACTTCCGAAAATCCTAGCAAAGCATCTTTTTAACTCCTACAAGTTACATCTAACATATCGGATACTTAGTTCATCATTCCTAGCTTAATTCCTTAACAATTCCTCTTCATTCGTACCTCTATTTCAATTCAATATCATTCATAAACAAATCATAATCTATGGTTGATCATAAACAAAAAAACATAACATCCATATATATACATTCATCATCAACATTTCAACATATGTTTAAATCCATTATCACCTTCATTTCATTTCTAAACTATCACCCTAATTCTTCTCATTGCAAGACACCACACTTGTTTTTTCTTTCACTTCAAAACTCAATCTATTTCATCTCTATAATAACCAATAAAATCCACATTATTTTATCAAAAACAGAACATAAAAATATCCATTTATCTATCAAAATTTATGCTCTTTTTCTACACCATTATAATGATCATTCTATCTCAAAAACATCTCTATAGTATCTTATGAATTATTAATCATCATATACATAAAAATAAGATATCAATATTCTCATTTCTTCACCCATGTTCCAACATATGCTTATTACCACTTTATGATCATTCAACCTCCAACTATCATCATAAAAGTTGCTATTTAACAAACCATAAAGAATAAAGCTTTACACTCACTTATTTAACTTTAAGGTCTTCAAATCAAAACATAAACCTAGCTTCTAAACAACATACGATCATCATCATTCTAGGATGAAGAGGTTAGGTCTTTTGGTAACAAGTGATGAAGACAACAAAGGTCTTGAAGAAACAAGAGGAAGATGATAGGAAATATGAACGTGAAGAGGATTAGGTTAATTTCGTGAGATGGAGAAAAAAAGGAGAAGAAAACAAGAGCATATAGTAGAGAAATGAAAAACAAAGAATGGTCTCTCAATTGGTGAGTTTCGTAGGTTAAAAGCTTAGGTTAAAAAGCTTGGTAAGTGTCATGACAAGTGTCATGACATTTACCTCTTAATTAAAAATACTAATATCTTCTAATATTGTACCCCATATTTTTTAATCTATAGTCTATTTGTCTCAAATTTCTACTCCAATTGTCACCTAATTTTTCATGAAACTTGTCATTAAATCCTAAAGCCAAGTGTCAAATATTTCTATTGCCATTCGTCCCTTATTTCTACTATCATTTATCAATTGTTTTGGCACTTGGCATTTTTTCCAGTTTAAAAGTACTCATAATTTCATAAATTTCCTAAATCTTCACCAAAAATTCTAAATCATTATTTATACTCACCAAATCAATTTTCAAGACATATAACCCACAACTCACATCATAATCGTTTAAAATCAATTATATCTAGAGAATGTTAATTGAGTGCATGAATAGTCATTGTAATGTGTGAAAAAAATCAAATTCACATGTAACTATTCTATATTATGCATGAGCGTAAAATACATTTCCTAATATCTCGATGTTGTTTCTCATTCACAGAAATCTAGGCTTCTAACCCTTATTATGGGAAAATAGGATATTACAATTCTCCCCCAATTAAGAAATTTTGTCCTTGAAATTCTTACCTAATTGTTTAAATAAGTGGAGATATTGTTTCTGTAACACCCCATTACCCTAGGGTACGCACCAGGACGCCCATAGGTCATTCCGAAACATATCCTAAGATAAGGGAGTGCTACGTGCAATCACTATAGAACTCCACATGGCATCACATACATTTAAATAATAAAACCAGTAACTGTAAATTACAAGA
>JANZXR010075313.1:0-11328 GCA_027575705.1 Erythroxylum echinodendron | reverse complement strand
GCTCGTGGGTAGCAGGTTTATAACTTAGAACAAGAAGAAAAACTTCTTACACAGATAAAACATATTTTGTTTCAAACACATACATGCATTCATCTTGACAAACAAACCATGAGCACATCAGAATGGTTTGGGTAAGTCCAAATTCATGACGCACTACACATTTCCATATAATGGTTCTATATAGCCATAAACTTGAGGGAGTCCTTGGAGGAGCTCCATGCCACTAGCGGGCAGGCGGGAGAAGTCTATTCTTGGGTCAACGTGCACGTGACGGCTCTTAAGGGACTACCACAAACCCACATAACACATATTTCATGATCTTGAAAACTTACTGCCCAAAATGGCAATTCTTGAAAACTTGCTTTTTATATCCGAAATATGGTTTTATAAACTATGCAACTTTTGAAGAAAAACATTTTTATATGTAAAACATGCAGTAATACATGACACTCTGTGCTACACCAAACCAAAACTTACAAATGAACATTTCCGCAGTAATCGAAATCATTGAAAGCAAAACATTTATGGCTTATTTCTTCATCATAAAACTGTAACCCACCTAAAAATCCTTGCTTGCTTTGGCATCGGACTTAAGGATGCCTTTCCTCTTGATTCCTTTGCCTCTCTTGAACCCCTCCTTGATTTCCTTCGTAAACAAAACATAACTCCTATTTAACAGAAATTTGGATTTGACTAACCCATATGGCATTTTCACTAACACAAATTCCAGAATACTTAACCCATATATTTCTTAAGCTCCTTGCACCAAAACCTCTCAAACTCCCAGAGATAAAATGACTTGCCATGAATCCTTACCAATAATGAGATTTCTTCGCTCTAAAGAAAGCTCCTTCCTTCCTCCTTCTTTTTCCCCTCCTGGGTACACACAGATTCTCTCTTTAAGCCTTAGAAAAATTGTGACCTAGTTCAAAGCTCTATTCTTTTCATTCCTCACCGAAACCTCTCTTCTTCTTTTCTTTTCTCCTCTTTTCTCTACCATACACGTTTTCCACTCTCCTAAGATACAAGTTTACAATTCCTTTTTCCCAATGTACCCTTAATGAGTCCCAAAAGTCCACTTTACCCTTCCTTATAAGCTTTTTGGTTCATAAGTTACATGCCAAAAATGCCCTAAATTCATTCTTATGCATTTATTCCATGAACTATTATGCTTAATTTAACGAAAAAAATTTTTGGGGGTCAACATCATTACTCCATTTAATGATGATAAAGCATGATAAATACCATCTTTATTTAGCAATTCAATGATAAAGCTGCAACTGCACGTTTGGCCCTACAAAATTGTACCTTCCATTTCTTTAAGAATTTTGTTTTAATTTAATTAATCAGATTAATCAAATTAAAACAAAGTCTAGCCCATTTCTAAATGTTCATTTGGGCTTCTAATTAACCATTAATTAGAGCAAGCCCAGCATTCAATCATTGGCTTTAAAACCTCCATTTATATTTCTTACTTTGCTTGATAACCTTCCTTGAAGCCAAATGGGGAATCTTATTAGACTTAGATAATTCAAGCTCCAATAAGCCCAGAATTAATTTAATCTCATTTAGATAATTCAAGCTCCAATAAGCCCAGAATTAATTTAATCTCATTAGAATTAATTTTAACTTATTAACTAAATGTCATTCCACTAAAGACAATTAGTTGAATTCTTGAATTACTAAATATTATGAGAACACATATTTCAAATAAGATGTCCAATTACAAACCCCATTATGAACCTTATTATAGCCGTTTGCGCAACAAAGGCTAAAATTACCATTTTGCCTTTATATTGGTTTTTACTTCTTGATCTCCCATTTTACTTTATACGATTATTAACACACGAGATCTCATCTTGGTGTCAACACTTGATGGGTAGCTAGTCCATCAAACTCCTAACACTAGTTTAATCACCAAATTCCATAAAACATCTAGAAGTGATGATATCACTATAAACTCTTTATTTAAGTGAATGTTCCCTGATGCATGTTTCAATCAATAATTCCAACATACGGACACTAGATTGATACCCCATAAAAATCTATTTTGATCATATCAAGATTTATAACGAAACACACATGAGTTCACCAATTATAAAGATTATGGTTCGTAATAAACAAATGCTAAGGTGTATGTTTTAGCATTAAAGTAATGGCCTACTTTATTCTTTAAAACATACGTGATTCTAGATTCATTTAATAGTGCCATTATTGATAGTCGACTACTATCATGATATGAAACTTATCATTCCCTCGAGGTAAACTCCTTTACTTACATGGCGATAAATCGCAACACTATAGTTTAAACCATAATCAAGCTACCAACTTGATTATTCAACTATGAATCAATTAATTTAGAATCTAATAATATATATGTTTCCCATACATCTTCATATATATGTATATCATTAACAAAAGAATCTTGGTTCCTTATGAGTAGTTATATTATGCTTATACAAATAAAACCAAACTCTTTTGTTTTATTAATAATAAATATTTTCATTACAAACCTATAACTGAAAGAAGATTAAGTTATATGTAAATACACTTGCTTTCTAGGGCACTATATTTACATAACTCCAACAGAAACTGATAATAGTTTTTATTGGAAAATTAGGACAGGATTTAATCCTAACGACAGTAGAATAATTAAAAAACTTTTCTGTACTTTGATTTCCCAAAAATCAATATCACTTTAATCTTATAAAATGATTAACATATGAATCATAATAAAGCGGAATCTTAATTCATACCTTAATTCAAAGCTTAATCATATTCTTGTCATATCCTTTGAACTGTTTCCAAAATTAATCTATCTCAACTATTGTAATTGCACAAGTGTCTAGCCTCCAACTATATCCATATAACAAGTTGAGAGAACTTTAAAACACCTATAGAGAAAGTTAGGCAAGAAGTACTAGCTCCATTAGAGCTTGAGCATATAATAGGTTTTGGATGTTTTAATAATTAATTGGGATTAAATTCTTATTTCAATTAAACTTCAATTAGAATTACGAATATTTCTAATTAAATACTAATTATGCTCAAATAAGATCCAATATCTTATGTTGATCTTTATTTATTAAATATCTTATATTTAATCATAAAGTTTCTTAAACTTTACAATCAAGTCCTACTTGATTAAAATAACTTTGCTCTCTATAATCTATTCTTTATGTGAGACCCACTAAGTTTCCGAATATGTTGGCAATGATTATAAATTCTAATTCTAATTCATAATTAGAATTAGATCAATTAAAACTCCTTTTATTTTATATTTAATTCTCCAATTATATAATGTATGATAATAGATCAAGATTGGTGTCTAATAACGCATCACAACCACCCAAATATTCAAGAATGTCAAAGTAGTTTTAACTAATCTTTCTTTGCATGATATTTTGTATAAGTTAATCCTTTCATTATACAATGTTTCGATTAGACATAAAATATGAAATTAATGTCTACTCTATTTTGAGGCTAAACGTATCCGCCATTAGCTATTAGTTTAATTAATAACATTTGTAAACTATTTACAAAATGTCATTCCATTTTCGATAAGGATTTTCTGAATCAATCCTAATTGAGAAAAACATAACTTTCTCCCTAATTACTTTAGGATAATGAATCCTATCTTGATCACATAACTACCTCCATAGAGTTCATATTACATCCAATGGCTACTGACTGAACAACCCATCATATTACATCCAATGGCTACTGAATGAACAACCCATAATTAAATAAGTCATAAGTAGTATCAAAACATAGCAATCCTTATACAAGATAACTTTGGAGACATTAAGTCAAAGGATCACTTATACAGTCATCATAATGAGAATTTCATAAACATACAAGTAACTTATACTTTCACAAGCACCCACACGTTAGTTTAAGTATCTCCATATTTTATTAGATCGACTATTTCCTTTATAAGGAATGACATAATGTCAGATAGCCTTTTACGTTTTATTAATGTTCAATCTTAATAAAACAATTACTAGAAACAATTTAACAATAGTATATAAATACAATATGAATCTCATAACTATAATCTCATTATAATTTCATTTACAATGTATAATTATCCTATGGACTTTATCATATACATATAAACATGTACAAGATAAAGAATTCTTTCAAATTATTTTTTCATTAAATTATAACCAATTGATTGGATATAGGGAATAAACCAACAATCTCTCATTTTCCCTAAGCCAATCGTTTATCATATACAATATCACTATATGACGATCACGCTATTGTTGGAACAGTGGCTTAATGAGAGAATTCTAAAAGATTCTCTATATTAAGCACTTGCTTAAATCTTACAACTTTCATCTTAAATATCAACTTATACATAGAATAATAGATATATTTAATACTTCACAACTATCTAATATCTTAAATACTAAACATCTTTAGTACATTATCTATATACTTGGACTTTGAATATGTGAACAACTTCCAATCTATCTCTATATGAACAACCCAGAGTTCCCCTTTCGGAACCTGAGTGGATTCCTCCCGGTGACCCACAGTAGCTCTCCGATCAATATCTGACTTCACTGAAGGGTTCCCACAAAGCAAAGCCGTTCAACTATTAAAAATCTTTTATATTTTAATAATTAAATGAGCAAAAAATAGTGGGAAATTTTTTCTTTAATTTTGTTGAAAATTTTGATAACACAATGACTGTATTTTGACTTTCCCAAAATTTTCAAAAACCTGTATAACACTTTTTAAAACACTTCTAATATTTCATATACCATCTCAACTTCTGAAATGGGACCTCAAGTCCACATCATAAGCAATCATAAACATACAATTCTTAACATTTTAAAACATCATTGAGGATCAAAGCCCTCATAGTTCATTAAGAAAAAGAGATTTACATTCCCAAAGATGTTTACAAGATCACACTTTTAAATCCTTTCCAAAAATACTTTACAATATATATACAAACAACTAAGCCAATTTCAAGCAAACACATACATAAGAAAGATAAGACAAACACAGCAGCACCCGACAATACAACTATTCTTATGGCGGAGTCCCAATTACTGTAGTACTTGTACTCATACCTGTAGTGGTTTGTTTAAAAACATAAAAATAAGGGTGAGCTAAATAATTTCAGTAAGTGTAATTAGTTTACTAAAAGTTTAACTTTTTATAACAGCATAACTGAAATTCTCATACAATTATAAAGCTCATTGTAAAATAATTGTCATAACAATTCGCTTGTGCATCATAAAATCTAGTAATCCAATAACATGTCGTAAAACACAACTTCATTTTTTCTTAAATTACAATTTCGAACTTCATTTTTTATATTAAACTCATAATATAAGATTTTCCTTTTTCCTTTTTCCTTTTTCCTCAATCAATAAACAGTATTGACAATAAGTTTTTTGAAAACTTTTATATTGCAAATAAGCCAACCACTAGAATGGTACCATACGATCCTATCAAATTACTTTTAAAAATAAACAATGAAAGCATTATTATTTATTATCATGAACTTCTTATACGATATAGCCCACCACAAACTTCTTTACACTATGGTACCCTTAGGCATAAGGTCACGAAATTGGTTCTGCATCGCATACCTATGACTAATTAACCACTAATTATGAAGCTGGTTCTACATCACTTATCTATAATAGGTTAACCACTATAGATCGATAGTTACAGAGCTAGTTCTGAATCATTATTGTGTGTAAGTTTTAATTAATAAACCTCGATAATCGAAAACCGCATGGTTCGTTAGCATAATACCTAAGGTTTCAATCCCACAAGGAGGGACAATCTAATCCTAAAATCTAAGGCCAGAAACAAATAAAAAATTTCAAATTACACAAAACTAAAAACGAGAAATTAATTTAATCAATCAAATTAAATTAAGAATCAACAACGGAAATACTAATTACTAAGCAATTGAAACACACCCAAGAATCAACATAAGGAAATTACCAATTGAGAGAAAGAGAATTTTACCTATCCTTAATGCTAACCTAATTGATTATGAATTATTAGATTATTGGTTCTTGATGATCCTAGGGTCAATTACTCTCTTTCGAGTTATAACCATTAACACCAAATCATAAACCCTGATCAGATTATGAAGGTCACAATCTCTCAATTTTCAACCTATCCAAAACCTTAATTAGTTTTGAAGTTCTCTAATAAACTATTGGAAACCTATGCAAGATCTCCTTTGCACAATTTATCGATTTTATTTAATTCTAATTCTATTAAATCACTTAACTCTTGTTAGCCCAATTTAATCATTTTTCATTCGATTTACCCTCTCAATTTATCAATTTGATTTAATTCCAATTCTATTAAATCACCTAACTCTCGTTAGCCCAATTTAATCATTTTTTATTCTATTTACCCTCAATTTATTATCAAATTATGAAATCGCAGAATTAAATCACAAATTCAATAAACACATAAACAATCAAATTTCATTATTTCAAGAATAAAACTTCGAAGGTGAGTTTAGAACATACTCGACGTTCAAGATTTTATTATCAACTATTCAATCCAATTCTATACAATAATAAAACAAAAATAAATAGGAAATACAATTGAAATGGAGGACGAGAGGTAGCAATATCGGGAAACCTCTTGACTTGTGAAGTATGTCAAGCCAACTTCTTCTCCTCTTCTCTTTTCCTTCTTCTCTTCCTCAATCTCTCGATGAATTCTCTCTAGGGTTTCTCAAGGTGGCTGATACAAAAGCTCATCATTTTGTCTCTTTTTCTTGTTATTTAAATATCCTTTGTGTTACAAGTAGCCCTAGGGTTTTTCAAGGTCGTCCAAAAGGTTTAAAAAATCCTTTGAAACATGACATTTTGAGTGTCTATGCATCTGTTCAATGCAAGTCAAGACCGTGGCCCTGCAGGCAATGATCGTGGGAACATCTAAGCATTCTGTCACATCGTGGCATGTAGGCCACGATCGTGGACCGTTACTTGCACTTCTGTCATAATCATGGGCTGTCACGATCATGGTCTATTGTGCCACCATCGCTGGCCGTTGTTGTAGCTCGAATGTCTTTGAAACTTCTTCGTTCTTCGATGTTGACATCAAGGTACCTCAAAAACATAATATTTAAGCTCAATGACTTACACTAACCTATAAAACACTTAAAACACAAATAATTAACAAACTAACACAATTCTAACCTAAACATATACTAAATGATTGAATTAATAACTAAATACATATCAAACTAAGCCCTAAAACATGATGCAATTAACACTTATCAACATCCGTATATTTAAACGTTTGCTTTCCTCATGCAAACAAAACAACAAACTCATAAAAATAATACCGCACATAATGCAATAATGAAATAATGGCTTCAACTTCATGAAATAAATTTAACTTTAAACACAATCATTTAATTTGTTCCAAACTATTAACATGCAAAATCCATGTCTAGGAGCTCTGGACTAAACATACTAAGCATGCATATTAATCAAAACCCAAATTTCAAGTTATTTACCCTTTTTAATTGTACACACATATTAATAATTCTTTGGCCGTTCAACTCTGTAACCACTCTTAAGTGCGTTTTCATGAAAAGTCAAGTTATTTGCAAGTTCGGTAGGATTTTATTAGAGAACACACACACATTTTTTATTTTTCTTATTTACTTTTTGTGGACACAAACCTAGTCTTTTACACGGAGGCAAACATAGGTGATGAATGTCTATCCGATTACTTGACTAAATCATGTTTTTATTAAGTTGCTTAGTTGGAAAATCATTGTAGACTTCTAACTTGACGGAACACATTTGTGATGCGTGTCGATCTGATTACTTAGCTACATCACATTCTCAACTGACTACTAGCTCTATTCATAATCTTAAGGCCAGCCAAATAGTTATTTATTTTAAATTATCAAACACACCTTTTTTATTACCTACCTTATTGCTTTAGCTACTTGTTTTCATGAAAAAAATACTAACAAAGCTACTTTAGTTGAAAGACCTAAAATTATGAATGAATGTAACAATTTAAAAGGTGACAAACTAAGACTAAATCCTAATTAACTTACATATTTAGCGAAAGAATCCAATTCACTAATTTCGTGAGCTAATGACTCTTTATAAGCTAATAGATTATGTTTAAAGTTAAATCAATTTCAATCCATCTAAGCTGTCGACATATTCACACGATTCATAATATGCAACATAATAAACTATTATACAATATGCAACATTCACACTCAAAGCAAAACATATAACCCTCCCCACACTTGAACAACACATTATCCTCAATGTGAGAAGGAGGCAAACAAACATGCATTGAAAGAAGAAACATAAATTAAAATATAAAATAAAATAAAGACTAAATTTAAAAGAAAAGGGTTAGAAACAAAGCCTCACAGTAATGTAGGTGGGGATGGTGTCATAGGTGGTAGTTCGATGCCTTAAGCCTCAAAGTATCAATGAATACAATATATATCCTAGCTTTGGTGTCTTTGTGTTCAGGCCATCTCTCTCATCCTTCTAGAGTTCTTCGCAAGTGTATCTATATTGACCTTGGTGTTCGCTGAGATTGTATTGAGTACTTTCTTCCAGCTCAGTTCATTTGTGTCTTCTTCCTCTTCGTACTCCTCACAAGTCAAGTCCTTTTCTTCCTACTTATTAAGTCAAGAGGACTTTACGACGACTAATTTTAATGACAATCAAATAATAGTAATGTTAGAAACAAAAGAACTTCTTTGACAACAGTGTTGAGAGCACAGGCGAAGATATAGACACAGACGTAAATATAGACGCAGACGCAGATATAGATGCAGACGCAAATATAGACGCAAACACATATATAGACGCAGAAACAAATGCAGACGCAGACGCAAAGACTATGCAGACACAGACATAGATGCAAATGCAAAGGCAAAATAGAAGCAAAGAATACATAGACGATACCATATAGACACACTAGCATGTCAGGCAGTTATTTAGTTAGAGTTAGTTACAGAACTCAACTAAAGGAGTGGTTATCTAGAAGCGGTTATCAAGGATCAAGAAGTCGTTATCAAGAACAAAGAAGTAGTTAGAGACGAAGACTATAAATATTATTCATAGTCAAAGATATAAAAAAGAGAGAATGATCAGAGACAGAAATACTGAGACAATTAGAAAAGCTAGATAATCAAAGAGAAAAGTCTTACTGTGCTTACTTAGAATAGAGCTTACATTACTGCAACTAAAGCTCACAAACTTTTTCTAGTGAGAGAAAGGAAGGCTAATAGCCTAAAGAGGCTAAGATAGTGAAAGAATACCTTGTAAGAGACCTGAAGAGGCTCTGGAAGGAAAAGAATACTTGTAATCGTTTGAAGATTAGTAGAACACTCAGACGAACTCTGAAGACTGGATGTAGCCCACGGTTTGGGGTAAACCAGTATAAAAATTGCATTGTCTATTCTCTACTCTTTACTTTAGTTTATTTTATTGAAACTTTTAGAGAAGTAATTTGGATTCATCTACGTAATAAGTAGTGATATTTTTCCATAAGAAAGAAAAGTTTTCTTTTTGAAGATTCTATATTAAAAAAGGAAGACACACCATTCAACCCCCCTTCTTGTGTATCTAGTTTCGTGACCTTAAAGATTTTACTAACGTGTGATTTACTTCAATTGATATTAGAGCCAGGTTTCCTAGAACCACGTTTACAAAGTGAGGACAAAGATCCATGGCAGAATCACACGTGTTCATAGCTGAAGGTGCCTCACTCACAAAACCTCCTTTGTTCAATGGTGAAGATTATCATTATTGGAAGGACAGGATGCAGCTCTTCATAAAATCCACATATATTGATCTTTGGGATATCATCGAGAATGGACCATATCAACCAGTTGATGATGAAGGAAATACAATTCCTTGCAACAGATGGTCAGCGGATCATAAAGCCAGATTCTAGTTAAACTCAAAGGCCAAGTTCTTTCTAAGTTGTGCGTTAAGCAGAAGTGAATATGATAAAGTTTATGGATGCGAGACTGCGAAGGAGATGTGGGACACTTTATCTATCGTACATGAAGGCACAAACCAGGTGAAAGAGTCCAAGATAAGTATTCTTCTACATCAATATGAGCTATTTAAAATACAGGAAGATGAGTCTGTTGATCAGATGTTTGGAGGATTTCAAGCTATCGTTAATGGACTTAAAGCTCTTGGGAGAATCTACGATAATCAAGATCATGTAAGGAAGATTCTTAGAAGTCTACCAAGAAGATAGAGACCCAAAGTCACTGCTATACAAGAAGCCAAGGACTCGAGCAATCTACAGCTAGATGAATTGCTTGGTTCTTTGAAAATACACGAAGTAGAACTGGATGCTAAGGATAAACCGAAGAGAGACAAATCCATTGCATTAAAGGCTGGTCAGAAGAATCACCAGACTCGGAGAAATAGAAGGTCTTCGTCAAAGGCATTAAAGATTGAAGAAGTCAAGAAAGATGATAACAGTGAGTCTGGTCGTGATTCATGTGAAGGTGATGATGAATTATCTCTTATTTCAAGGAAGATCAGAAGAATGTGGAAAAGAAAGCAAAAGGAAGAAAAAATGTTTCTTTTAAGAAAAATAACAAAGAAGATGCCAAGAACTAAAAGATCTCTATCATTTGCTATGAGTGCAACAAACCAGGACACTACAAGTCAGAATGTCCGTTGCTGAAAAGAGAATCAAAGAAAAATAAACCAAATAAGAAGAATTCGATGGCAACGTCAGAAGATTTAGATTCATCAGAATCTAACTTTGATTCAGAAACATCAAAACAAGCAAATAGATGCTTGGTAGCGAAGGAAGAAGGTGATGAGGAGGTAACTTCTAACGTTAGTGAACTTCAAGATGCATATTTAGAATTGTTAGAAGATTCACATAATATACTAAAACAGTATAGATCTCTAAAAAGAAAGTATGTCGAAAACTTGAGTTACACGGAAGTATTGGAAAAAGAAAACGTTTGTTTTCAAAAAGAAGTAGACGTTATGAAAAAGGTTTCTAGTGATAGATCTGAGGAAATTGGTTAGTTAAAGCATAGGATTAATTCTCTATTAGAAGATTTATCAACTTTTACTGAGAGTACAAAAAGAATGAATGATATGATCAGTAACTATCGACACTCGAATGATAGAACTGGTTTAGGGTTTATTAAAAATGATACTCGTTATGAAAAGAAGATTGTCCCTCATAAGAAGAAAGTTTATCAATCCTCTTTTTATCATTTTATGAATACATATAAGGCTAACCCTCAAAGACCCAAGAAAATTTGGGTACCTAAAAAGAATATAATATCTATTGCAG
>JANZXR010075292.1:0-11330 GCA_027575705.1 Erythroxylum echinodendron | reverse complement strand
ATGTAGATTAGGTGTTTGATGAAAAGACTAAACGAAGGTGGTGTGTGCAAAAGGAATGTTTGGTGGTTTTGTGTTGGTTTGGTGTGGTTGTAGGTAGATTGAAGGGGTGTAAGTAGCTAAAAAAAATGTATAGGCTCTGATGCCATGAAAGAGTAGAAGAAGAGGAAGGCAATCAGTGTAGAATTGTGTTGTATTGCTTGTATTTTCTAAATAGCTTGTACATGTATTTATACACAGATATCATATATGATAATAACAACTAAGATAGTGAAGATTACACCAAGATAAATGAGATACATACAAATAAAATAAAATCATATCTTATACAGATAAGATTGCTAAGATTGCATGAATATCTGGATATGCTTATCAACTAAACTACTACTATTTATCTTAAACAATGACTCTAACTAATAAATCTAACTAGGACTCTAACAATTCTAATTCAAGTTTATCATCTAACAAACCTCATCTCCTATGTCTCTTCCCCTTGGTTTTCCACTTCAAAGATAAAGTACTTAGAGCTCTATATCATTATGCTTGAAACCTCCATATCTATGTCCATAGAGGTGTTCTTTGCTAGTGAATGGCACCAACTTTTTCACCCTAATGAGGACTATCCATCAAACAACCTCCACAACTACGAGCACTCCATTATATTAACGACCTTCTTTGTCTATGCTACTTTTGCTATTATTCTTGACATTCTTAAGCCTAAGGCTCGCTATGCTCTAACACAATCTCTCCTAGCACTGGCCTTTGTTCAAGTGCTATTTCTCATCCACTTTCACGCTGCTGATCATGTGGGTATTGAAAGGCAGTACCACGCGCTTTTTGAGATCACCTTAGTTGTTTCTCTCGCCACAATTCTATTAGGAATCAGGTATCCTAGGAGTTGCATAATCAGCTTTATTAGATCCACATGCTTTATTTACCAAGGCTTTTGTTTTGCTTTTACTGGCTTCATGCTCTGGACACCATCTATGGTGCCTAAAGGCTGTTCCTTATACCCGGAGGGAGGTCATCAGATGGTTAGGTGCAACGGAGATGAAGATCTTTCAAGGGCTAAATCTCTAGCCATCATTCAGTTCAGCTGGGGCTTGACTGTTGTCACCATTATCGTGATGTCATTCTACTTGATTCTGAACAAGTTCCACACTAAAAAGATTGAGCACTCTATACTGTCAAGTGAAACATTAATGTTTGAAGAGGACTCAGATGATGTTGAAACTCCTAAAAAGTGACCAACTCCAAATTTAGTTCCTAGGATATTGAAAGGTGACAACTATCTTCTTTTCTGTTAGTAAAGGGTTCAAATTTGAAAGTGTGTAAGAGTCTTATGTTTCCTCTATATATATGTATGTTCATAAGGTTGCTTTCGCTTGTATTATTGAATAAAAGGCTGACATGCTTCCTATAAAAGTTTATACTTTGCAATGAATGAGTTGGATATTATTAGTTTATTTAACTGTAGTTGAAATTCTTATCTGATCTTCTTCCTGGTTTTTAATGTTGTTTTCTCCATTTCTCTTGTTACCATAGCCATCTACTCTAAGTTTTGCCCGAATTAAAAATATGGTTGGGGAGAAACTTTATTAAATTTTTAACTAGTGTTCTTTATCGTTTTATTTTTGTTTTTTATCAAAGTTCAAAAAAAAAGGTAATCATGTTTTGTTAATTAGTAAAGCAAACAAGATTTTATGACTAAGATTCATATCAAATCATATATACAGCATCAAGTTTAAGCCACTCTAGGTGTAATTCTTAGTTCAATTGCTAAGATTAAGCCATGTGGTACATAATTGTCCTTGGCGATTTTTACGAGTGACAATAGGCTAGTCGGATTTGTTAGGATACTTAACCAACTAGTTTAGGATTTCAATTTTTTAGGTTACTTAGTCCGAGCTTATGTGATTATGGCTTAGGTTAGTCATTCCCTAATGTGTTAAATGCTGTTGCGTTGTTAAATCTAGAGAGCTTATTCTAGGTTGCCTCGGTTAGGAGTAAGTTTTCTATCATATATTACCTATCTAAAATTGGAGGAACTGAGCGTTTGAGAGCTTGTTCAAAACTATAGGCTAGCATTGTAGACCAATCACAATTTATCTGTTTCGAGGATCAATTATAAGTCCAAAATCTTGGATTTATCTTTCGCACAACTTTTCGTATTTGTTATTTGTTTCTTGTTTGTTTGCTTATTTGTCGTTAGTTGTCTTGTTTATTTAGTTTTAATGTCTCTCAAATTTAGGTTTTTTATTGTTTTCCTTTTAGACAACATTAGAATAGCTTTAGCGCACCCTAGCTCCCTGTGGGATCGAACCTGACTTGCCCTACTATATCGTAGTTAGGCTAGTTAGGAAATTTTATTATTTGAGAGTTCGTGACGACTGATCACTTATCTATCAAAATGATATGTGGAAGAGTAACTTTACTAGTTATTTGAGCGATATTAATTGCTTCAAAGCATCAATATTTCTTGAGTTATGTCACTACAACAAAGTAGACATTTAGCTATGTTTTTTTGTAATGTTCGAAAAATCGTCGACAAAAGTTATCATATTGTGACGATTTTACATATCATCATTAAAACTAAACCTTTAGCGACTAACAAAAAAAACGTCACAAAAAGGAACAACATTTCATAACGAGTGACAAAAATTGTCCCCAAATGGTGAACATTTAATGACAATTACCGAAAATCATCACAAAATGATCCATAATGGGTGATGATTTTAGAAATTCATCACTAAATGAACTTTTGGTGACAGTTTTCAGAAATAATCACCATAATTTGTTAAACATTCAATGACTAATGTCTGAAATCGTCACCAAAGGATTCACAATTGGCAACGATTATACAAAATTGTCAATAAAAAGATGTTTGGTTTTTTGCTACATTTTTGACATTGTCCCTAAAAGTGACCATTTGGTGACGATATTTGGAAGCATGACCAAAAGATCAACGTCGTCACCAAATGGTACACATTCAGTGATGATTTCTGAAAATCGTCACTAAATGATTCACATTCGATGACGATTTTTGAAAAGCGTCACCGAAGATTCTACGGTAATTTGCAACACATTTGGTCACCATTTGCCTAAATCATCAACAAAGGGTTGACATTTTTCAAAATTGTTAAACGAACATTTTTATAATCTATCATAGTTAAGATATGTTTTATTGGAGATTTGTTTTGAATATTTATAGCATATTGTTGAAAAAACACACACAACATAATTTTAATTGTTAAACAATAGTATTAATTAATCATTAATATTTACTAACATTTCAAAAATTAGTTATAAAAAATTTAAATAATTGTATCAATAAAATAATATGATATATGGAGTAGTACGAACTTTGAATTAAAAGTTTAACAATTCATACAATCATAGAACAAGAACAATAACAATCCACACTTAACAGTAGTTAGCTTGACCCTTAACTAGTAGAGAGTTTGTTTGACAAATTCTTACAAATACAACAATAAATCAACTTTAAAGCTGAGTCCAGTTGATTGCATCGATAAATGACAATGATATAATTATTTTTTTGGATTTCAAGTAACATAAGAGTTGGTAAAGGTAAATGAGTCCACGATATCTGGAATTCCGAGAAGGGTCCTTGCACATTCGAAGGCATCAATTGAAACAGTAATAATTCTTCCCTCAGGTGTAGGATTTTTCACTCCCTCTTGCAACAGTGTTTCCGCTATAGCTAAACTTGTAGATGATACAGTGAATGAGTCGCTAGATTTAGTATGAAAGATAAGTTCTCCAGATGAACTGCCAATATGAAACGGTTTATCTAAAACACAATCAGTATAGAACTTAGATATTGTCAGATTAGTAAACCGTTAAACGAACTGAATTAGAGTGGCAGGCATACGTGAATGACTAGACGAAGTCTGTGGAATTGACAAATTTTTCAAAACAACTAATTTCCTTAATCCTTTACAAATCGTTGTGACATCGCTCCCGCCTCTATGGGCATATATGTCATCTTCGAGATTCAAGGAAGCTTAAAACAACATGTAGTATATACCATCAAAAGTGAATATATATAATAGCTTCATAAAAGGAAATGAGATGTACATAATAAGGAAAGTAACATTGTTCGGATAATACTAAACACCTTGAATCAGAAGATCAGTCATAGAAGGCAAACGATGATTAGTGTATAAAGTGGAGATTTTTTCTGCATTGTTTATTTTTTCAGTAGGAACAATTTTGCCACTTCCTCCTAACGGAATGAATTAGGGCCATCTGGAACTAGTCACCATGTTGACATTCCTTGATTAATAATGTTAAGAGGTATATTCTGCAAATGTTGATTTAGACTAAAATGATGATATGCTCAACTCCAATTTCGATGATAAGTGAAAGTAGTCCAGTTTAGCACTTATACATCTTTAATGTGCCTAATGATATGAAAGTTACCCTTACTAACATTTCAGAAATCTATTGTGTAGTTTGTATCATATGCAAAATTTAGATATTAAAGTAGAATAGACATGACTATGTTCTTGATGTACAGAAATATAATATTATCTATATTGGGCTATATTACTATTAATAGAAATGAATTGAAGAAAATACTCTTGAAGACCTTTCATCAAATAGTTACGAAGTTTTGATGAGGGAAGCGTTAAAGGTCGTTGGGAAGAAGCCAACCCATATACAAATAATAAAGATAAATAGTAAATCATATTCGAAACACAACCATAAACACAACTCATACATCAAATGCATAATTAAGAACTCACAATAAACACCTAAAGGTATAAGTTAAATTTAGCGCAACTTTGTTGATAGAAATAGAACAAAAGAATAATACCGATTCAGTTAATAATGGTTCTTTGATGGTGATGACCACAATACAGAACCCAAACAGAAGAGAGGATTTTGAGAAATGTTGACGGCTTGAACAAGAATGGAGTAGTCTTTTATTATGATTGTCACTGAAAACCTAATACAAAACGACATTGTTTTTCTACTTTAGGTAAACGATGTCATTTATTATTTACTGTAGTTGTTTAGAAATAGTATTAATTAATTTGCTACGATCTATTGCATTTAGTCGACAAACATCAGATGTAGCGACTAATACATGGTTCGTCGCCAAAGCCCGTGGGTTCATAAATATTTTTTAATAAATTTATTTTCCTATTTCAAATAAAACATCATTTGAATTAAAAATTAAATTATTCAATTGAAAACTATCTCCAAATTAATTTTTTGACCGTTCAAATAAATTATAATTGACTTACAATTTTCAGAAAATTATACATTTCGATTATTATAATTTCAAAAAAAGTATTTCAAAAATTATACATTTTAATTATTGTAATTTAGAAAAACTAAATTATAATAATTTAACAAGACATTGTAATATAATTAGAAAACTATTTCTAACAAATTAAAATTAAAGATTAGTCATTCCCAAAAATTAAGCAAATGAAGAACAATTGCACATATAAGTGGGAAGATTAATTTAACATTTTGTATGATATATTAGGACTATCTCTTATACATTAATCAATTAAGAAAATGAAGAGATTACTTCAATTTTGGGCGGCAATGTGGAAATTTGATCTTCTGCAACTGAGTATGGTGGTTGGTCACGAAAATGGTCTTCTTCGACTAAAATTACTTCGTTGCAAAAACTCTCTGGTATTTAAATTAATGTATCTTTTTATACAAATAATAAGGTTAATGGTAGATTAAGGGCTAAATGATATATGTTGTCATGTTAGTGATGAATTTAGTTTAAACGAAATGTGGTTTGCAATCCTTATTAATTCAACTAATAACAAAACAAAAGATACAAATTTTAAAAAATTTCCCCATTTTATTTTGTTTATCCACCAAAATAAAAATAAAGATTAGTCATTCCGAAAAATTAAACAAATTAACAACAATTCCATATGTAAGTGTAAAAGACAAAATTTTCATTTTGTTATTGGTAATAGGAATAACTCATATATGTTAATCAATTAAGAAAATTAAGAATGTAAAGAAAATGCTTGGGCTTTGACAACGTTGTGTATAATTGGTAGAGAAATTGGAGTGATAGCGACGATACTTTTGACCATTGAAAAAAGGTAAAAGGTTTAGTATTGGCGATGATTTATCAATTTGGTAGAAAAATGTTGTACAATTTGGTAGCAAAATTTGCAACGCTATTTTATTTTTATAGCAAATGTTTAACATTTGGCGAAGAAATGTAGATTCGTCACCAAATTTACCGGATGAGAAAAATTAAACAGACACTAGGATGACGTCATTTTCCGTCGTTACAAACAACATCGTCCTAGCGTTAGCGCCCCCTTCTCCTTCATTTTTCCAAAGCGCCAAAGCTGCCTTATCTTCTCCTCTATCTTGGACAACAACAAAGAATCTTTTCCGTGCGCTTTCCCTCTTCATTTGGTAAGTTGTGTTGATTGCAGATTTTGCTATGTTATTGAAGTCGAAAATAGTATGATGTGTCTGTGTTATGTTTTGAGTTTCTTTTCAAATTTTTGGCATTTATTGGTGATGATAATGGTTGAGTTGTGTAGAAGTTGTGTTATTGTTGTTGAAGAAATGGAAAACAAACGATAATTTTGTGTTCTTAAGTTGAAATTTACTTGCCTATAAGGTGTTCGACAAAAATCCTGAACGAGTTTTGAGTTTATAAATGTTGTGGTCTTTTGTAATAATGGTATATAAATGTTCATGTTGTGGAGGGTTTTGTTACATTTCCAAGTCAGTGCTTTCTGTTATTCATATTTTGAGTACACTTTCTATTTAAAGATCATTTGGATCATCTTTATAACCTTATTATTATAACTATAATCTGTTTCATCAATGTTAACTTTTATTTATACTGAATTAAATAAAAAATAGATATGAACAACTTTCTTTTAGTGTCAAAGCAATAAGATCACTATAAGACCAAGGAGGCTAAGATATTGATGGCTAGATGATGAAGTATTGGAATGACTTCATTTCAAGTTGTTTGTAAATGATACAAACTCTAACAACCAAAAATACAAAACTACCTATATCCTACACATTTTGAAACCATAAGAAGGAAAATCATGGTGTAGAAGTAAGACTAACACTAGCTATAACAGTGAAGATAAAGACTTGGAGTTGGAGGGGAGGATTTGAAATTTGAAAAGAAGGAAGTGTGCCGTGTGATATTCATAAATGGGCTGTATGTAAATGTAACATTGAATGATGATGAAGTCATGCGGGTCAGTGGGGGAGGGTGAGACTTTGCAAAGTTAGCAGAAAGCTGCATGCAAGGACTCTTCTTCCTCTGGCTGGTCAGGTTTAGACCCAGTTTCAGGTTTCTTCAGTGACTTACCAAAGTTGACTTCTTTTTTTTTCATTTTATCTTTGCGATTGTAAAATTTCTTTCCCTTCTTTCTTCGTTACTTTGCCTTTTCTGTTAAGTTTGCATGTGGGATTGCATTTGACATTACTTTCTCATTATTTTCAGGTTCGTTTGGTTTGGTCCCTTCATGCTACTTTTTCCTTTTGTTTTTCTTTCTAGTTTTTTTGCTTTACAAATTAAAGGATTCTATGACAGAACAATTATGTTCTACCTTCATGCTTTGCCATGGTACAAATATATATCAGAGAGTTACAATAAAACCTCCTAAGATAAAGCTATATAGATTGATTCTCCTAAGAAAGCTCCTAAGATTACGTCTAGACTACATAAATTGAGGTTACAAGATCGTAGGCTAATAATGCGGGATGACAATTACACCAACGGATTCTATGATGATTTGATCCTAATAATTTATTATTCCATCAATCTTATTACCCCCCCTCAAGTTGGAGCATGTAAATTACGTATGCCCAACTTGTTAAGAAAGCAAGTGAACTGAGTGGGACCAAGAGCCTTAGTAAAAATGTCAGCTAATTGTGCATATGTAGGAACATAAATTGGTGCAATATTTTCGGTGAGATACTCGTCGCAAATGAAGTGGCAGTCCACTTTGATGTGCTTTGTGTGCTCATGAAAAACTGGGTTCTTGATGATCTAAAGCACTGCTTGACTGTCACAATGAAGTCGTATTGGTTGAGGGTGAGAGATACCAAGACTGTGTAGTAGACCTTTTAACCATTTCAGTTCTCCTGTGATAGCTGCCATAGAGCGATACTCGGCCTCAGCAGAGAAGCGAGATACTGTTTGTTGTTTCTTAGTTTTTAATGAAATTGGAGAGGATCCAAGTAGAACAAACCATCCAGTAAGTGACCTGCGAGTTAAAGGACAACCGGCCCAATAAGAGTCACACCAACCAGATAGTTGCAGGTCACAATCTTTACGCAACAAAACACCCTGTTCTAGATTCCCTTTCAAGTATCGAACAACTCGGAGAGCGGCCTCCCAATGGGCTTCTTTGGGCACCTGCATAAATTGAGACAGCACATGCACACAATACGAAAGCTCAGGTCTGGTAAAACAGAGGTAAATAAGGCGACCTAATAATTGCCGATATTGATCAGGATTAGGCAAAGGTAGATCCGCAGCAAGTGCCAAATGATGGTTCGGTTCAATTGGCACAGTTGATGGTTTAGCTCCCAGAAGGCTAGCTTCAGCTATAATGTCCATTGCATATTTTCGTTGAAAAAGAAAGATACCAGCTGAAGATCGCGCTACCTCAATACCTAAGAAATATTTGAGGATCCCCAAGTCTTTCATATGAAAACAATTGTGTAAATAGGCTTTAGATTCAGTGACAACTTCATGATTATCACCTGAAATGATGAGGTCATCAACATACACCAATACTATTCTCTGATACCATAAAGGATTCTATGACAAAACAATTCTGTTCTACCTTCATGCTTTGCCACGGTACAAATATATATCAGAGAGTTACAACAAAACCTCCTAAGATAAAGCTATACAGATTGATTCTCCTAAGAAAGCTCCTAAGATTACGTCTAGACTACACAAATTGAGGTTACAAGATCGTAGGCTAATAATGCGGGATGACAATTACAACCACGAATTCTGTGATGATTTGATCCTAATAATTTGTCATTTCACTAATCTGATTACAAATTGTCATTAAAACTAATCCTTTAGCGAAGGAATAACATTTTGTGACGAATGACAAAAATCACCCCCAAATGGTGAATATCTAGCGACGATTACCAAAAATCGTCACACAATGATCCACAATAAATGACGATTTCAAAAATTCATCGCGAAATAAACTTTTGGTGACAATTTTTAGAAATTGTACCCATAATTTGTTAAAGATTTGGTGATAAAGCTTACAGGAGGCTTTGCGGCATAGAAACATGAATCCTGCATCTGTTGTTTGTAAAAGGGAAACATGCCTAAATCAAAGAAGTGATTTAATATTTTGTAATTTTAAAATTAAACTCACCTTTTAATAATACATATATGTAAACAAATAGTTGCTGTAATGTTATCATAAGAATGCATATTAGCTAAATATGATAACTTTCTTATAAGTATAAATAAAAATACTTTATCTCATACTTTAATTTTATACAATATTTATTAAAATAATAATTTCTTTGACTAAAATTTATTATACATGCTTGTTTTTATAATAAGGATTACTTTTACATTCATTTAGACATGGATATATTATAATTAATAAACAAATTAATTCTTTTAAATATTTTTATAAATAAATATATACGTGGTCAATATTGTTTATATACGTATTATATAGATATGGTATAAAATTAAAAAATTTAAATGCATTAGAATTATATTGATTTCTTTCTATATAAGTATGAGTTAAAACAAAAATATTAATTTGAAAATTACTCACGTATATGGATTTGTGCAAATTGTAAACATATAGTTAATAAGGCATTAATAATTAGTATTAATAGTATTTTTAGAGTCAAAATAAATTATTAAAATATGTATTAAATTTTTCTAAGTTTCATATTATATGTTAGTTGTTACAATAACATTTAATATTCTGCAAGTTTAAAATATGATTCATTTTTAACATGTGGAATAATTATAATAACGTTCTTATAACTACATTTTTCTTGTATTAATAGTTGATTTATTGTATACTTTTCTATATGGTGCTGAAAATTCATAATGCATTAAATTTAGTTATGTCGATGATGAAAATTTTTTGCCATTTCTCCTAAGTAAATGCTTGCTGGAATTTATGCTCACTTCTTGAATGTATACATCTATGAAAATATACTTCTAGAATGTATACATCTATAGGTTAAAATGATTGTTTGGTGTGTGAGAAATCTCTTCACTTTTAAAATACTTTATTAAATTGTTAAACATCCTTTGTTGTGATTTAAATATGCTTTTATAGTACCATAAAGAAGAAATTTTGTATTTAGTTGGTGATTGTGTATAGTTTTTTTGCAAATTCTTTGTTCCTCTATTTGATTGGAGCCAAAACCGCATAATTTGTGTGGCATCTTCAAGTATATTCTCCCTGCCCACCATATGTTTGACAAATGCAACTGTTGTTAATGCGAATTAGTAGTAACCATTATTGTTATTACAAATAAGTAGTAATCATCTTACTAATTAGCTTGTTAATTAATTATTTTATAAATCGGTTGTCGTTTCATTTTTTGTATATTGTTTACGTAATTGGTACGTATGAATTGAAACAATGTTGTTGAGTGGATAGTAAACAATGCTATGTACCTTAATTACATAGGTTTTTCTAACAAAATATTAAACGAAAAATGCACGTAATAACTCAGTTATCTTCTTTTATTGTATAGCTAAATGAATAAGAGTTGGATATATCATCGAAAATGGACAATTGAATATGTAGGAGTTAAGAGTTTCATGCAATTTGTAAAAGATCAAATGGGTGATGAATTTAGTATTTGTTGTCCATGCATCGATTGCTGAAATGTCAACTTCCAAAGTCTCGACTTCTAAAGTCAAGATATGGTATATAATCACCTGCTGATCCGAGGTATAGACAAATTCTATACTCCATGGCTTTATCATGGTGAACGTAAGGAAGCAAGTTGTAGTAGAAGTGGCGGTACATGTTATGATGATAGTTATAATAATGATGTAGATGATTGTGATGTGAATGATGATGGGATTGACGAGATGTTAGACGATTGTCAGAATTATATGGAGACTATGAATGAAACAGGAATGCCTAACATTAGTTGTTGGCCCCGGTCCCCGCACAGATTTTATGGCAACTACGTGTTACCATTGGAAATTTTATTTGAATTTATTAAGAATATGTCTCCAAAAAAAGAAAATAATTTATAAAAATACGTGGTGGGATCGTAGAATAATTATAGGCGTAAAATTAAATTATTCAAAACAA
>JANZXR010075271.1:0-11331 GCA_027575705.1 Erythroxylum echinodendron | reverse complement strand
CAAGCTGCACTGATCTAGGCAGAATGAGGCAAAGTGGTCTACATGAAAGTTGTAGATTATTCTTTTACCTTTCTTTCTCTATAAAGATCAAAATTTTTAGACATCAGGTGTAGAAGTTATGACCATTTTAAGGTACCTGTGTTTGGGTGCAATTATGTATAATTGGAGAATAAAGTTGGCTGAAATGGTAACCTTCTTTAATTGATTAAACTGTATCAATACAGGTTGAATTAGGTAAAATGGTCTTTATAAAAGTTGTAGGTCTTGGTCTTATCTTTCTAACGACATATAGTTTGCAATTTTTGAATTTCTGGATTGAAAGATATGTTGCTTGGAATTAAGGATGTCTAAATTTGGGAAGTCGTGACCGTGAGCGGTGCGACCGTGACTGTGCGATTTATGCGCCGATTCGCGACCGCGACGAAGGCCCGATCGCGACTCTGGCGCATAAATCGCGATCGTGACCAAGGCGCGAAAATGACTGTGCAATTTATTCACCAATTCGCGATCGCGATGAAGCCGCCATCACGACGAAAGCGCCCAATTCGTGATCGCGACTGAGCCGCTATCGCGAAAAAGGCCCAAAAATTCACCATTGTGACTCATTCGAGATCGCGACTGGCCTAATTGGCCAGATTCGTGGCAGCGAACCTCCCCATTGTTCATGCAACTTTCTCGTAATTTTCAGGGAATCGCGATCGCGACATAGCGCGATCGCAACAATCCCTATTTTGTTTTAGAGTCGCGATCGTAACACAGAACGATCGCAACTCCCCTCATTTTCCTACCACTGTTCATTAAGCCTCTCTCGCCGTGAGAAACAAAAGTCACACCCGTGACTGTGGCGTTTTTGAATTAAGATTTTCATTTCCTGAATTCAAATCAATCTAAATTCTTTTTACTCCCTAAATCAATTATTCTTCGTTCATTTTTGCTATGGAAAATTTTAAATTAAATTGTTGAGTATTATTTCTACTTTCCCATGAATTTTACCCATTAATTATTTTATTAATAGCTAAGTTGATTTTATCAAAGCATTTTTATTTTGAATAAATTAGTCTACGATCCCACCACGAATTTTCCTTGTCTAGTCTTTAATTTATTTAAATGTTATAATTTATTTATTTATAATTAATTAAATGGTGACATTTAGTCGCCATAAAATCCGTATGGGAGACCCTGGGCCAACACATGCTCCTTGAAAATCCTAAACACATGCTTTAAGCATGTCCTCAACGGTCTGAACAGTCCTCTCACTCTGTCCGTCTATTTGAGGATGAAACGTTGTACTAAAATTTAACTTTATACCCAATGTTGTCTGTAGGTTGTCCTAAAATCTAGAAGTAAATCTGGGATTTCTATCTGATACAATAGACATTGGGACCCCATATAACCTCACTATCTCTTTTACATATCTCTAAGCTAACTGATATATTGTGTTATTCTCTCTAAGAGGCATAAAATGAGCTGATTTTGTCAATCTATCAACACCCATATAGCATCATGCTACCTTGGAGTTCTCGGTAAACCCATAATAAAATCCATTATAATCCTTTCCCATTTCCACTTTGGAATAGGTAATGAATGCAGTTTCCCAACTGATGCTTGATGCTCTGCCTTAACTTGTTGGCGTGTCAAACACCTGGCAACATTCTCAGCTACTTGCTTCTTTATCCCTGGCCACTAAAAATGTTGTTTCAGATTAGTGTAAAGCTTGGTAGTACTAGGATGCATAGCATAGGCTGCTATGTGTGCTTCCTCCAAAATTTCTTTTCTCAGACCATTAACATAATCTCTGATTCAACCAAAATGTACTATTTCTCAACTCAAACTTAAAACTCGGATTCTGTGTTAACTTATTTATAGTTTTCACTAATTTTGGGTCTTTACTTTGGGCTTTTCTGATCCTATATAATACTGGTTTAAGTTTAAATGTAGCTAATAATGCTTCAATCTGTGCAAAACTTAGCTCAACATTTAGTGCTCTCAGTTGAAATAGATTTGGTAACCTCGATGCTTGAATTTGTGCTACACTGCTATTGGATTTCCTGCTTAATGCATTACCTACAACATTAGCCTTACCTAGATGGTATTCTATTGTACAATCATAATCCTTAAGCAACCCAATCGACCTCCTCTATCTCATATTAAGTTCCTTTTGACTCAGCAAATATCTTAAACTTGAATGATCTGTATTTTATCTAAAATGTTTCACCATATAAATAATGCCTCTAAATTTTCAGAGCAAATACTACTGTAGCAAGCTCTAGATCATGAAATAGAAAATTAAACTTATGAGGCCTTAATCGTCTCGAAGCATAAGCAATCACTCTACCATATTGCATCAAAACACACCCTTGGTGTGAAGCATCTCTATAAACAACATATCCTCCAGATCCAGATGGAATAGTCAACACCGGTGCTGTAGCTAATAGATATTTTAACTCCTCAAAGTTCCTTTGACATTCATCAGTCCATTGAAAAGGTACGCTCTTCCTCAAAAGCATTGTCAAAGGGGCTGAGATTAATGAAAATCCCCCAACAAACCTCCTGTAATAACCTACTAGTCCAAGAAAACTATGAATCTTTGACACATTTCTAGGTTCTTCCCACTTTATTGCTGCCTCAAATTTCTTTGCCTCTACCTGTATGCCTTGTCCAGATACTATATGAACCAAAAAAACTATCTAATTAAGCTATAATTCACATTTACTGAACTTGGCGTACAATTGCTTCTCTCTCATTATCTGTAAAATTAACCTCAAATGCTCATAATGTTCCTCTCTACTCCTCAAATACACAAAGATATCGTCTATAAATACAATAACAAATTGATCTAAGTAAGGTTTGAATACTTTATTCATCAATGCCATAAAGGTAGTTGGAGCATTCATCAATCCAAAATGCATTACCAAAAAGTCAAAGTGTCTATATCTGGTTCTAAATACACTCTTTGGTACATCGGCTTCTGCTATTTTCAATTGATAATATCCTGACCTCAAATTTAGTTTACTAAATACCTGAGCTCCTTATAATTGATCAAGTAAATCATCTATTCTCAGTAGGGGATACTTATTCTTCACTATCACCCGATTTAATTGCCTATAATCAATGCAGAATCTAAAAGTCCCATCCTTCTTCTTCACAAACAAAACTTGAGCTCTCCAACATGACACACTGAGTCTAATAAAACCATTATTTGACAACTCCTACAACTGAATTTTAAGTTCTTTAAGTTCCACAGGTGCCATCCTATAGGGAGGAACATATATAGGAGCATTACCTGGGACAAGGTCAATGGTGAACTCCATTTCCCTATTTGGTGGTACTCCTAGTAATTCATTGGGAAAGATGTCTACAAAATATCTAACAATAGGACTATCCTGTAATGTTTGCTCAACTCTGGTACCAGTCATATAGGCTAAATAAGCCTCACATCCACTTCGAATCAGTCTAAAAGTGCTCATTGATGAAATCAATCTAGCTAGCACTACTTGACTAATACCTTGAAATGTTACTCTTGGTTGAGTAGGAGATTCAAGAATATCTTCCTTAGTATAACAATGCATCATAACTATATGAGTAGTAAGCCAGTCTATACCTAAAATAAGGTCTATCTCTTTCAACTACATTACTATCAAATTGACTTTCAGTTCATCCTGGGCAACCCAAATAATATACCATGTACATACTTATCCAATTACTGTAGTACTACCTACTGGAGTAGTCACCTCTAAGCTAAATCCCAGCATCTCTCTCTCTCAATGCAATTGAGATGCTAGATTTGGGGTAATAAAACAATGCATAGATCTTGGATCTAACAATGCAAATGCTTCCAGATCAAATACATGTAAGATACCTGCAACAACATCTGGGCAAATCCGTGCCTCCTGTCTAGTAATAGCGAAAATTCCAGTTTGAGACTGCGGTTGGTTACTCTGTACTTCAGTCCTAGCACAAGGACCTGCTGAGATTGCTTAACCCTACCAGTGGCTCTCTGTCCTGCTTCACTAGCTTTGCTCTACTGGATAGTCATCTCCATCACTGCTTCTCCTTTCACTTCAGAATGTGCTCCTAAAGTTACTGGACAATCTCTAAACTGATGATCTAAGGAGCCACAATGATAACAAGCTCCCGACACCTTCCAATATACTCCACCATGTCTTTTCCCACAATGTTCATAATTGGGAAGAACTGCTTCTAGGTCTAAGCCCTGACTGCTTTGATCTAGACTGGGATCATGATGGTCTATTTTGGCGTTTACTAAATTTTCTACTAGAGTCAGCTTGAAACTCACTATACCTCCTAGACCTGAATTCTTATCTATACTCTCCTTGTTCATCCTTCAGTAACTGCTCAATCTGAATCAAAGCGGCTCGTAGCTTGGTAAAACTATTCAAATTTGTAATAGCCAATCTTGTCTAGATCTTCATATTCAAATCATCCTCAAACTGCCTACATTTATCTTCTTCAGTTAAGACTGGAGCATTAGCATACCTCGATAGTTCATTGAATCATACCTCATACTCAACTATAGAGAGATTTCCCTATTTTAGATTAAGAAATTCTTTCATCTTCCTGTCTAAATAGATCTTTGGCATGTAATCATCTTTAAAGACCTTCAAGAATTCCTCCCATGTCAGTCTATAAGGCTAAACAGAACTACCAGGAACTGACTTCCACCAATAATAGGCTGGACCTTGAAGTAATAAGACTGCGTATTCAAGCCTCTCATTAAGCTCACAGTCCATCTGATCAAACACTCTCTCTGTTCTCTCTAGCTAACCCTCTGCCGCGACAAGATCTATAGTTCCATAAAAGTCTACAGCCCCCTGCTTCTTAAGTTTATCATACCTCTTTTTTCTCCTCTCAGGAAAACTCTGAGGTATTTGCTCAGACTGGGGCATAGGGGACTCTCTATTAGCTCCTTTTGACTTAAGATCAACTGATTCTGTGACACGGTCTCCTATAACAAATGAACTATAACAAACAATAATAGTGATCACTATATGGGTCTCTTACTATATGTCATGTTGAAATGCTCACATATGTTCTTAAAGATGCCAAACCATGCTCCAATACCAAATTTGTAACATATTACTCCCATAAAGCATAATCCTGAACATACTAGAGGATGTTTGAGGACATATTTTTACAAAATTGATACATTAGGACAATCAAATTAACTAAATAAAGACATCAAACTTATCATAGGCATTCAAAACATTCATTTCTATCATACACATAAAAGGTCACATATGGCATTATAATTCAGAATCCACATATGCATTACACAAAAGTTTAGAGTTTAATCTTAGTACAAAAATGTGTAACATGATATGCGATGCTAAGGCAAAAGACTCTAACTAGACTCTATATATTCAGCTGATTAGACCTTTAAGCCATTTCCGTCCCCAAAATGTAAGTACTAAACTTCTAGGATATCGTTGTGGTAGCTAGAACTCCTTTGACCCTAAAACAAAAAATGTTTCAAATCACAAAGACAAGTTATATCACAATTTATCACACTTCTACAAGATATCATATAAGCCAATCTTGCATATTACGTCACATTCTCCATTGACTTCAGTTATATTTCACTATTTCAAAGCAAATCAAGAAATCATTTCAATTCAATCATATGATGCATGTAGAGATGCATATGTAAATGCACATGTGTTCTCATTATCGTTTTATTTTGTTGTGATCAAGTGCCTATCAACACAATTTACTATCTCATACCCATTGTGGGTACCGAGTTCATAACTGGCCCTTACCCATTATGGATACCGAGTCCATGCTATCGAAGCCTGAGGCTCTTTTTTATAATTTTAAGCTCAAAGCTTGTTTCTGCACATCGGTCACTCTGGTCACAACTCCTTTATCTTATCATGCATTTCAATATGATGAAATGTATCATTTCATATGCTATGATTTTATTACCTTTCATTTCGGTGTGCTTATGTCATATAACTGATTCCTCGGACCTAACTCCGTCATTTATCAATCAGTTGCACACATATTTCACATTAAACGTACAATTCACACAGAAGCACATATAAGTGAGTTTACACATCTAAGTTGACTCATAATACAATCCAGAAATGATATTGCCTCGATGTTTCGGTAATGTATGGATGTTGACGATCACCTTGTGCAACTATCGTCATGCAATACGTGCATATATAGTTCACAAATCACCAATTCTTTTAGTCATATAAATCTACAATCATGCACATGTATATGTTTCATGTTTCAATGCATGCTCAATTGACTTTCTGGGTATGTATTCTTATGCATAGATCTTGACTATTCAATTTGTGCTTATACACCCTAAGACCATTCAAACATTATAGTTTGTATACTACCATTTTGTAATAAGGTTTATACCTTTAAGTTAGCTTGATTGACTCTAATTTCATCAACCATACATTACACTTATCCTTGTACATTTTCATGATAAAAAAGCCTCTTATAACACATACACAATTGTTACTTTAAATATGGAATTTTAGCAAGCTAGATCTATACATTCACCAAACTTTTTCCAGCAATATATATTCATACATTTAAACAATTCTCACTTATAATTACCCCACATTCTTTAATGCTCATTCATCCATACCTTATGCAAATTACTCATGTCCTTAAGATCATGATTTCATTAAAAGAACACACTTATTCCTTTAACAAATCATAAAAGCTAGCTTTGAATATAACTACATCAAAACAGTCCATTCTTTTAGGTTATGACAACAATTAACTACATAAACTTATCAAGCTCTCAACCAATTAATCAAGCAACAATCTAGGCTCATTTCTAGCCATAATCAAGTCCAAATATACAAATTTAGACTGAATTTTCTCATCTGGTTCAACATGTACACAAGGCTGAAATTAAAATTCTAGAATTTGTTATCAACATCACTAATGTGTATAACTTTACTACCTTCAATACTTCACGAATTTTACAAGCTTAGAGATGTTAGTAACACATGAATTTTTTTAGATTTCATGTACTTTGAATTTACTTCATGTCAAGTTAATACAACTTTTATATTGGTTATAGTAAGCTCTAATTTTCCAGATTAGAAAACACCTTAACAACACCTATCTTTAGCATTAATTCCTCATAAATTATACGTAAAATCCCAATTTAAATCATCCATACAACAACTTTTAAATTATTGATTTCATATATGCAAAAATAGAACAAAACATACCCATTCGTTCTTCATTTTCCAGCACATCTTTAGCACCAACACCACACTCAATCCATCCATAATTAGCTATAATAAAATTCAGCTAAAATATATCATAATAGGTCAGTATTTTATTTACTTTATTATATTGAATGACACCTCAAATGTCAAGCTTGCTTAGCCTAACATGCAGGAACAATTCAAGAACATTAAGGGGAGTGTGATGGGTTCGGTTATAACTAGGAGAAAAGAAATCAGTATATATCACAATGTTCTACATCTATAGCTATCTTTATGAAGGATTTTTTATGGGTTTTGGGGTGGTGATGTACAGATGTACAGAAATAAGGAAGAAACTCAAAGATGTGGGTTATGTGTGGGTTTCGGCAATGAGAGGGAGAGCATACGACAAAAAATAACAAATGGAAATAACCATAAAATGTTATAAGTCATTTGGTGTAAGATGTATGTTTCTCGTTCTTTTGTTTTTTAAAGGACAATTGTCATGTATTTAAGCAAGCTACATGTCCTTCTTTGTTGGCAGTCAAATGTCACTTAATTTTTAAGCCATTTGTCACTTAATTCTTCAAGCTATTTGTCACTCATTTTATAGGCTTTGTCATCCTAAATTTTCATATGCCAACTTGTCTTGCCACGAGATTTTTCCTAGGCTATATTTACATATTAATTCATCAATTCTTTCTATTAGTAAACCAAAATACAAGGCATTAGAAATGCACAATTGTGTCACAATCATTTTGAAACTTTCATATCCTCGAACATGTCAATTGAGTGCACATAAAATCTTTGCCTTTTATTTTCTAAATCATAATTCATGTGTGTATGTATAATTCATATTATGAATGTGAATGAAATCATAAAAACATCTCCTAAATGCACTAAATTAATTCTATAATAATGTAACTCATGTCACTCATTATTCTAACACTCTAACCCTCAATAGTTTTAGAGACCAACTATTACTCATGTTAATTCATTCAAACTATTATTCATAATTTTTATGGCAAACTTATGGATTCTTTAGATCTCCTATTTCATACTTCCTCCCCATTAGACATTTTAAAAGTTCCATTAGGTTTTGATTTATGTTTTTTTCTTCATTTTGGATTAAGATTTTGTCCAATCAGTGATCTAGGTGACAATGTCAATGCCTTGAATAAACTAGTTGACTAGTATGGTAATATGGTTAAACAATTCCTTTTAATAACATGTACCACAAGTTTGTATTAGAATTAATTGACTAATGCTACTATCTTAGCCATTAAATGGTTAGTTTTTTCTAATGAATATTTTAGATTTTAAATTATAAATAGAATAAATATGAATTATAAGAGTGATCTTAGGCATAATAGAGAGATGTTAAGAGTTTTGAGAGGCAACAGAGTGGATTTATTCATTACATAAAATATATTAAGACTTTGCTTATTGGTTTTATCATGAAAATTTCTTTTTTAATCTGTATAATTACTACAATTAGGAGAATTGCTTGTATAATTTGAGATAATGAATCTAATTTGGATTATATGACTAATTAACTATATCATTTGGTTGTACTAATGCACTTAATATTTTTATGAAGTTAATGAATTAAGTATTGTATATATATATATAGGTTGTAGTTGTTTATTTCAATGAAATTTCAATGTATGATAAAATCCTAGAAAAGTATATTTATCATTCGATGCAGGTGAAATTTAAACATATTAATTAGTTTATGTTTAGGAAGTTTAAACATTAAATTGCAATTTTTTAGGAACACATTTTTATAATGAGTTAAGTTGCCTATTTTTTATAACATCTTGTTAAATTGTGAAATTCATTATTAAGACTTGCTTTCCTATATGTGTGGGGCCTTTTGAATTTGATATATACTATATAACTTATCTTTAATTATTTCTTTAGCACTATTGATATATAAAAAATTAGTGAACATTCAAATATAATTAAAGTTATGTAACTACTATGAGTTTGAAAGTTATAAAAGCCCCTAAATTTATAATGTCTAGAACTATATTGGTACCATCATAGTATATGTCACAATGGTATGTGTTGAATTGATGTACTACACTCTCTTTATGTTTGATGATTATTATTTCCATGCAAGATTAATCTCAAAACATCAATATAAAAAATAGGAGAAAACCTTCATTTTTGAAGGAATTGAAAAAATTATGAAAAGTTCAATTTCTTGTCTTCTATGGAACTATACAGATCATAATGAATCAAATACACTATTGCTAGATGACTCACAATATAAGGTTTTACGTAATCTAGCATATACTTTACTATTTATTTTTTATCTTTATTGTAGGTGCATAATTGGTTTCTTTGTTTCATGGTTTTACACCTTCCTATTTATATGTCTAGCCTCTTTTTTTTTATGTAGGGAGTTGAAGTGTTTCCTCACTCGTACCGATATTAAGATAACAACAATTCTACCTTAGGTGAGATACTCTAATGATTGTTATTTCTCTATTATTAAGTTAATACCATTTAACTACTTATGAGTACTTCAATCTTATCTTGTTTCTTTATTCTTATATATATATGGTTTTGGACAAGATTGGAAAATGATCTTCATACTTATTTAGATTGATTGGTTAGGGCATCGCATGATCTAAATTATGTTACCATATGATCAGTATGCCATACATCCTTAGCATTTTTACTTATATGAGTGAAATTCCTAATTCTTTTATCAAAAGAAGGTCCAAATGTTTTATCTTAAGGAAGGTTCCATTTATTTTCCATATGTGATTTCTTTTTGCCCAATCATCTATCCTCATTAGGTCATCTTTATAGCAATTATATTTCAATACCTCTAAAGCTGGATCCATAATGAAACATATGATAAATTAATACCAATTTTTTAGTTGTAATTATATCAATAAACCAGAAAACCATAGAAATTTAGATTTTTATAATTTAAAAGCATTTATATTATTAGGAATATAGAAAAAGAAATCATAATACAAGATCGCCTGAAAATTATATAATCTAACATGTATGCATAGATATGTAAAGAACATGAAATATAAAATTTTTTACTTTATGTTTTTTCTCTTTTCTTGTTTCTTCTCCTTGTTTGGGTTGTTGCAAACACCAAAGCCTTCCTTGATTACCCAAGAACACGTAAAGAAGATGAAGAAACAGTGTATAAGGGTTAATTTAAGCATCAAACTAAATGAGTTTTAGTAGATGCTCAATATGAAAAGATAGATCAAGAATCTTGTTACATGTACTTTGATTCATGCAACTCTTACATAAATTGCAAGAACAAGACTCTTGATTCCTCTCTATTACTGTATAACTCTTCTAGAGCCCCTATCCTATCACTTGAGTGTGTAAGAAGTGTAAAAACCTTGTGTACATAAGTGAAGAAATTATTTATATACGCATTCGTGCCCTCTGTCATGATCGTGGCCAACAAGGCCACGATAGTGGCTTGGCTCGCCTTCAGCCACGATTGTGGCCTATGAGTCACTATCATGGCTTGCTTAAATTTTTCCGTACACACTATGTTTTTTATTTGATCTTTTATACATGTAATCCTTAGGTTCTCGTTTATTTTAGGTACTTGAATTAATTCCTAATTCAATCAAATCATGAAGTGTTTCATGATGCCAATTTACTATAATATAAATAGATTAACACCCTAATTCTTCGATAGTTAATTATCCAACTTATGAATCTTTCCACGGACAATTATCGTGCAATTCCTCCTTTCATCATACTTACCCCACTTGGTTCAGAGTATGGGGTATGTGTCAACTCCCACTAGACTAACTACGTCACATCTAGTCCAAGTGATGTTATTTCTTGTCTTAGGATCTCATTACTCTCATATGTCATTGAAGACTCTCTTAATGACATATAACTACTCCAGCCAAAGACTCCTGAGTAATTGCCCTGACAAGAGGCCATAGGTATCATCTCCTTCTATCGGAGTGGTGAGTCCTTTATTGACTACCCAATTACCTTCGAATACCAATAGATGTACCCAATTACCACCCTAAAAGTGACCTCATCTAGAGGTAACAAGGAATGATGTCAAAGCACAGGATTAGTATCCAAGATATCCTTGAGTACCTCAAGTCTAAGGATATTT
>JANZXR010075260.1:0-11331 GCA_027575705.1 Erythroxylum echinodendron | reverse complement strand
CCGGGAAGTACTTCTCGTTAGGATTTTTCTTCATGTTTTTCTTCCTTTGTCTCCTTCCTCAATCTCTCGATTTCTATCTAGTTTTTTTTTCAGAATTGGCTGACGTGAAGGCTCTCTTTTCAAACTCTCCAAGACTGCTGCGTCTATCTTATAATGATGTGTTTATACTTTGGACACTCTAAGTTAAAGTCAGGGTCAAAATGGACAGAAAAATCTTGCGAAATTCAAGTTTTTGCTTCAGCTCGACATAGGTCACAATCATGACCCTGCCTGCCACGATCGTGGCCAGCGCCCAAACCTTTCTATCATGATCGTGGCCTAATGTGTACGATCGTGGCTTGAATGTAAGCTATTTGTCACGACCGTAACCCAAAGTGCACAATCGTGGCCTGGTTGCTCTGGCTCGTCCCTTTCTTTCATAATAGTTGTGGCCAATTTTTGGCCCAAAACTCTTTGCAACATCTCCGTTCTTCGCCATTTAGCTTGAAACACTAACAAACACATCAAGGTACCTCAAAAATATAACAATTAAGCTCAACAATTCATACTAACATATAAAAACATTTAAACACGTAACTAACACAATTAAACCATAAACACACACTCAACACTCAAATTCACACTAAATGCCTAACAAATTAAACCCTAAAATACAATGCAAATCACAACTATCAAAAAAATTCAAATACTCAAAACCGATTTGTTTAATACGAATATGATTAAAACACTTCCCAAAATGTTTCCCAAGGATTGTTTGAAAGATTAAGAAGATTTGTATTAAAATTAAGAACTTTAATGTCTCTTGATGGATATAAAAACCCATGCAATGAAAGTAAGATATAATGATTATACATAGTGATCTTTTTGGATCATCAAATTAACAAAGTGAGCTTACAAATATTAATACAAAAAGTGAAATGAAAGAGCCTTGATCTTATTTTGTTCTTGTTTTGATCTTAATTTCATTAGTTGCAAACTTCAACTTTTCTTTGTCATCTTCATATACTATCTGTATGAGTTTATGTCTTCATTTTATTCTAATATTGCTTTTCATCAAAATGATAATTACATTAGCAGCAATTATGTTTTATTATCATCAAAAAATAATTAGAACACTCTTTGTTCAACATTATTGAATAATGTTTATAATATTATCTTTTAAGTAATTAAAAAATATTATTATTAATTATATTTTTTTATCACTAAAATATAGATTGAAACCTGTTTTGGTTCAATATAGACAATTTAGAACCTTTTTGAAAATATCAAAATTTTAAGGTCAAATGCGTTTATACATTAACTTTAATAGAAAAAGTTTCTAGATTTGTAAGAAAAATAAATGCTTAAGCTGACATAGGTATTGCTTTCTATAATCATTCACCACATCTAAAGCCTTAACTAACATTTAGTTTGATGCCATTCAATAGCCTTGCCTTTGATTGCTAGTTTTCTAGGCTAGTCTTGGACTCTAGTATTTCCATCCACAACAAACTCCCAATCATCTCCAAAAGTGATTCATAACCCTCTTACTATTCACTAAATAGCATTTTACTTGATGATTAGTGAAATTAATGTATAGTATTTAGACAATGAACTTTCTAACTTATACATAACATTAAATAGTACCTATTTATAAACTAAATCATTCAAACATAATTTTTCAATCTTGTAAGTTCTTTAAAAGATTAAAACTATTTTCTTTGACAAAAAATTGATTGAAAAATATTTTGAAAGTTTCCCAAAATTTTTATTTTAAAAGATTAAGAGAATATTCTTTAAACCCTTTCTAAATTTTCTCTTACTTAATTCAAATTATATGCAATATATATAAATGATCATGTAATGGTTGAACGACTAATTCATTGAAATGACTAAGAAAAGGTGATAAGAAAGATTGCAATATTTGTTACAAATTGAGTTGTTTGATTCCTTGTTTTTCTTAATTCTTATCAAGTATACGCATTACACTTGAATTTCTTTGAAACTCTTTTGAATTGCACATATGATCAATTTTATTCATTTGTTTTATCCTTTGTTTTAACAATTAATTTAATTGACTCCCCTGTTTATTGTCTTTCTATTGAACTTACAGGGTGTTTAGTTGACTGGAATCACCATTCCATTCCTAATCTATTCTTAATAATATATTATTCCCTTATTTGGTTGAAGAAAATATACAAAATATATAATCCAAATGTTTACTTATTCCTTGAGTTTGGGGTATAAGTAAACCCATCTCTACTCAGTTAGGAATAAAAATGAGGACATGTTGGACAAAAATATCCTATAAGGAATCCATATAATTACTTTAGCTATAAAAATATTATAACAACAACAACAATAAGAAGAAGAAGAAGAAGAAGAAGAATTTGTTTATTTATTTCTTTGTTATTCCAAATTTATATTTTTAAATAAAACATTGATACTACATCATCATTAGAAATCCTTAGGAATAAACCAAACTAAATAATATATATTATATTCTATTCCTCATCTATTCTATTCCTAAATAATCACTATTCCTAAATAATCACTATTTTATTCTTTATCTATTATTATAGGTAAACCAAACTCCATGTTAGCCTTTTACATATTACTTAATTCTATTATATTAAAACAAATATTATGATTAAAAACAAATTCATAAATAATAATATATTTTTCAATATTCATCAAAATCATAGGCTAAAAATTTACTGTCCAATAATTATAAAACCTTATAAATAATAAAAACTAAGATCTATTTACACCAAACATTTTGAAGCTGTATTGATTTTCATTTTTTAAACTATATTACGTACCTTACATATTGGTCATGTTTGATTTCCTTCTCCTTTGGTTTTTATGGATTGTAAGCTTCACTCTACTTGCTTCCTTAGCACGCATTTCTACAATGCGTTATTATTTTAATTCAAACGAATGTTTTATATATTAAAAATGTATAATTATAAACTTCAAAAATAATTATTACTTTTATAGTTTTATGACATGCTTACTATGTTACATCCTTGGCTTAACCAACCTGAATCAAGATAGCTGTAAACTTTTTTTGACATTCTTTCCTTTTATATGAAAGATTCAAATTATAGGCAATAAGATAATATTTTTGCATTATTCAAAATTTTAAGATTGGAATTTTTATTAGTTTAATAGATATAATAATTGTTATATAAAATCACTAATAATGATTTTATTTAAGTGAAAAAGAGGTGCTTTGGCTTTTCTAAATAACCACTTTATTTCACTAGGTATTTCATATCCGGCATTTAAAACAAACAAAGGAAAAAACAAGGGATGTTGGGGACTCAACATTCCCATGTGGGTAACCTTTTTAAATATAATAATTGACTAATTTAAGTTGGAGAAATCACAAAAGGATGATGCGTAAGATTATATTAAACTTACGGTACACGTCTAGCAGAAACGTCCACAGTTGCGCCAAAATTTATCACCATTATTGTACTTTACGCACAAAAATTAAAATATATAAGACCTAAGATGTAACGACGCCAAAAGAAATAACATCTACGTACTTTCTTAACTTCAACCAAAAAACTTTATAAATTAAAACACACTCTTGGCTCTCCAATACTCGTACCAACCTCCCCGATCACCCTGTTTCTACTTTCTGAAAAATTATGAGTCACACATCTCAAAATGTCATTGCGGCCATTACGCTGTTAATATGCATGAGTTTGAACTTTTGGCCGCTGGCAGTAGCTGAAGGCAATTCCGGGGTGGCCTCCTTCTATACGGCTCCATATGTTCGTAAGTATTCTGAATATACAAACTATAGATATCTACAAATAAACCAGTGAGCTCAAAGTCACATCACATGGTTTTTGTTATCTGTTCTTAACAGCTTCTGCGTGTTATGGATATGCCGATGCTGATGTGTGGATAGCAGCAGCAAATGAAGACCTATTCAATGGGGGTGCAGTTTGTGGGAGAGATTACTGGGTAACTTGCACAGGAGGAACCAATATGGGAAGTCCACATCCTTGTACAAAAAAGTGGATTAAAGTGAAGATTGTAGACCTTTGCCCAAGTTGCAAGGGGAGAAACCGTGCTCTTGATTTGTCAAAAGAGGCTTTTGAATACATTGCCGACCCTAATTCTGGTCTAATCCAAGTTTATTACCAACCGTAAGTAGTTTTATTGGCCTTATGCTCTTTTCAACGTCTTTGCCCCATTACTAATAATACGTACTATTTTGTAGAGCTTGAAGAATAATTAGCTTGACGCAATTCGGAGAAGTTGACGAGCCAATGTCCACCTATGTAACAGCACTTCTCATTTGTTCTCGCTGACATCGATATATATTACTATGCTCAATAAAATAAAAAAGTT
This sequence comes from Erythroxylum echinodendron, assembly GCA_027575705.1. NCBI lineage: Eukaryota > Viridiplantae > Streptophyta > Magnoliopsida > Malpighiales > Erythroxylaceae > Erythroxylum > Erythroxylum echinodendron. The sequence continues at coordinate 6,981 of JANZXR010075260.1, read as the reverse complement.
TAAATAGACATCGGAATTACTTTTACAGATATTTTAACAATTCTATCTACCAAAATTAATGTTTATTCACCTCATTAAATTTGTAAATCTAATTCCAAGGGACACAAGTTTGTTACCGATGTTAAGCTTATTAATGGTGTTGATGATGACCATATAAATAATTTAAATTGAATTTATTTTCTTATATTAGTAATGGTCTAATTCCTAAATAGAAATAAAATTATAGGATAAATGTTTTCCTTCTTAAAGAATCTTTCTTTATGAACTTGCCTTATTTATCTTACAATATCCGAAAGGATCCTGTTATATATAAAAGACATCTATTAGCTCCGTATTTCTCTTAACGATTGATTATTGGAAGACTCTAGAAGAGACAATATTAAAGATTCAAAGTCAAATTCAGAACAGAAATGGAGTTACGACTAGTTAAAGAAAATGTCTATTTAAGCAAGAGCTACTAAAGTTGTAAAAGAGGGAAGCATGGAAGGAAAGAAAAGAGAAAGCCAAATTATTGAGATACATCAATACTCTTGAAAGTCATATCATTATCAAATCTCTTGTGCCTTAGAAAGTGACAATTCTTTTTGAGAGAAATCTTTGAAGCTCATATGGAGCAAATTACTTCATTTGTTAAGAACTTGTAGAGGCTAGCAAAATACTACTAGTTTAGAAGGTTGGAAAATCTTAAAAAATATGTACTTGTTGGAAGGTTGGAGAACCTTGAAAAACATGTACTTGTGAGCTTGAAGAGACTCGTCAAATTACTACTTGGTTTTATAATGAAACACTCAAGTTGGATACTTGGGGACTGGACGTAGGCTTAGGTTATATGGTTACCAGTATAAATCGACTACGTCCTTCTCTCGCTTGTCTTAATTTTTATATTTCTGCATTATATTGTGTGTATATTCGTTTCAGCAAGAGGCTCCTTCATGGTTATAGTAGGCTCCTTCTATTTTCAACTAGCTAAAGATTCCTTTCATTTTAAAAGGCTTCTTTTTGTTTTATCTTAACTGGATTTATCCTTTAGCAGACTCTTGTCACTTAATAGGATTCTATTACTTAACAGCCTCCTATTGCTTAAACAGGGTCATATCGCATATCAGGCTCCTCTTGCTTTACAAGATCCTATTGTTGTTTTAAACTTTGACAAGCCCCTGTCATTTTAATCAAATTAAAAGTATCTCTTGTGTGTGTTTGCTTTATCAACTGAGATATCATAAAATTTTAGAACAAATTGAAATTTTAAAAATTTTAAAACATGTTAGTTTATGTTAAGAATTGATATTTATACGAGTTCATCCCAAGAATATGATGAATACTAGTAGTTACCTTTATTCTATTATCTAGACTACATATTAGATTTTTATTTTTATTTAAAGAAAGTAAAATTAAAGCAAATAAAATAAAATATGCAGTAATAAAGAACAAACAAATAACTAATTAGTTAGAAAACTATCGATATCAGAAACTGGTGTCTAGGTTACAATTCTCACTAAAAGCATTTAACTAGGTGATCTTTGATTATGCAATTGTTTTATTGACTATTAGGCCATGGAAACTCTTATAGTATACTAATCACTCTTTTGAGTCTAATAATACCTAATTCTATGGTTTTCAATCGAATTACTTAGGTTAAAATTTATAAGATTGCTTTACCGATTTGTGAATTTCATTATTAGGTTTGACCCTAATCCAGAGGATTTATGTCATCATATCTCTAAGGTTGCAATTAACTTCGTTCAATTACAGTAGATCTATTTATGAAATGATATCTCAATCTCTATGTTATGAAATTAGGTTATGATCTAATATTTCAGACTTATTAGAACATAAATTAAACTCGTGATCAAATTACAATAGATTAATCAAAACAATTGCATTAAATAAAATAATGAAAACATGTTAAAGCATAAACATAAAGTTCAACTAACCTAGGCATTAAAGAAATTTATTTACACATGATAAAATACAAAATCAAATAATAACAAAAAGAAAAACAAATAGAAAATAACAAGTTCATAATTCTAAATCTGCTTTTTTATCTCCTATTGAATGTTCTTTGCAAGGTAAAGGTTGATCTTGCATTCTATTCGATCTTTCAGCAATTCCTTCGTGCTTTCCACTTCTATAGACAAAAATTGCCTCTTGAGTTACCTTTTAAAGTCTTTGAATGTCTATGCGTAGTTGCCTCCTTACTTTGCCTCTAAAGCATGTCTATTTATAGTAATTTCGAGTTCTGGGTGATGCACGATCAGATACATGGCCGTGTATTACACCGTGTATAACTTAAAATACCTAGGATTTATGATTCTACACAGCCTGAGAGAAGTACATGGGCTAATGCATGACCTTGTATCCCTTCTTTGCTTCAAATCTTTGTTTTATGTCGTGCTTTCATCCAAATTCTTCTCATTTATGTCCATGAATGCAATTTTAACCTATAAACACACTTGGAGCAAATTAAGTACCAAATATACAATAAAAGTATAAAATATCAAGAAAAATACATCAAATATCAAGTATAAATATGGTTAATTATACATCTTTCAGTTTGTCAGTAAGTGTAAATATGAAAATTGAAGAAAAGATGAAGAACTTGAAGAATAAGAAGATGCAAGATTGTACAAAAATGCACGATTATGACAGAGAGTATAGATAGGATGCATGATTGTGTACAAGTTTTTTAGTATTTGAAATTTTGTATTCTTAACATTTTGGGGCTATTTTGGAACCAAATTAAGTGGATAAACTATAGAAGTAACCTTAGTATCCTTAAGAAATATTTAAGGCAATGCAAAACATCTAAAAGGAGGTTGCACATCATAATTAAAGAGATCAAAGTGGAGACATCAAGAGCAACTCTAGTTTTTCTAGATTTCCAGATCAAGACATAATTTTTTTTTCTTTTCTCTTCTTATATTTCATTGTCTTGGATGTTGATTTAGATTAGTAGGATGTTGAACATGATTATAGGTTTCTAAATCCATGTTAGGGATTGTTATTGAACTATTTTGTTTAACCTTATTCTTGTGAATTCAATAAATATATCAATGCTTTGTGATATTTGTTATGCTTATACTTGATAATAAATTGAGAGAATGAATCAAGTCATATAAGTTAAGGTGTGTAAAGAGAATTGACAACTTAACAGACCTAAAAATATTAGATTAATAAACAATTAAAAAGGGATCTTAATTATTATTTAATTATCCTTAGGATTGCTTTAATTCCAATTGAATAGTTAGGAGTATTTTTATGAATCGAGATGTTACAATTATATTGTTATTTATTTCAATTGGGATTACTTGATTAGATATCAAGAGAGGGTAACCAAAACCTTAGGGATCAAGCATAATTGAATCAACTAGATAAAGGAAGACAAAACACGGGTAAAATAACCCCTGAGTTTCCATCATTGATTAACTTCATTATTATTGCTAGTTTCAATTATTCTATTGTTTAGTTTCAATAGTTATTTCAATTTCAGTTAATTTATTTAATTTAATTCACTCAATATTTTATTACTTTATACAAAGTTCATTTAAGTTGTTAGGTGTCTAATCAATTCTTGTAGGAACGATACCTTTTACACTACGAGTTACGATTTGTATACTTACAGTAAAAAAGTTTTTATATAAAACTATCAACATCAGACAACATATTGATAGCTGAAAAAGTATTCAAGGATTATCATTAAAAAAAGTGTCAAAATTTGGCCATGAAGATTGACTTCATAAAGTTTTTTGACACCCTGAACTGGTCATTTTTTATGGATACTCTTGAAGCTTTTGGATTCCCTTCTAAGTTTATTAAATAGATCCTCAAATTTATATCTAATGCTTCCTAATATGTTCTAGTTAATGGATAAGCAACAAACTACTTCAAAGTGGACAAAGACATTAAACAAGGTGATCCAATCTCTCCATATCTTTTTGCTATAGCAATTGAAGTTCTTATAAGGTTGATAAACTATAAAATAGTTTAGAAAAGATTCTTAAAATATCATCGTAAGTGTAAAAAGATCCAACTTATCGATCTATCATTTGTGGATGATCTTTTGTTACTTAGTAAATCTAATGACCAATCTATCTAACTGCTACTTGATAGGTTAGATAAATTTGTAGGTGTTTCTAGACTTGTTATAATTATCTTTAAAATCTCTAACTACATTATTTAGTATCTTTCCTAAATTTCAAGCCTGCAATTGTATGTAGCTCCCTTCAAATACTTGGGATTACCTTTCTCATCCTTTAAACTCTCATGTCAAGATTGCAAACCACTCTTTGACTTAATTACAAGTAGAACATCAAGTTAGATCTTTAAAAAGCTCTCCTATGTAGGCAAAGTTCAACTGATACAATCTATTCTTAGTGAAGTGAATGTATACTATAGTTCTCATGTTCCTATCCCTATTAGAATCATAAAAGACATAGAAAAGGTATTCAAGAACTAACTATAGAGTGGATTGGGTAAATTAAATTTCCTAAGGTCAAATGGTTTGAAGTCTATCATCTTATAAGGAACAGAAGGTTAGGACTAAAATCAATAATAGCAATAAATAAGGCACTAATGGAGGAAAAAAAAGGATATAGGGTCTATATAATGAAAAGGAAACCTTGTGGGTAAAGTGGATGAATGAAGAATATATAAAAGATGCAAACTTCTAGACAATGAAGCCTTTATCTAACTCCTCCTCAACTAAAAAATATATTTTGAACCTTAAAGAAGAAGTTAGGAAAGAAATCAAATACATAATAGGTAATAGGGAACAATCCAACCATTTTTATATACAATTAGGATAAACAAAGAACCATTCATCTCTTAACAAATTATCACACTTTTCAAAATGCTCTACCAAAGGATTCTAAGGTCAGTTTAGTTATCCTAACTAGCTAATGGATATGCCCAATAAGTAGTTTAAACCATATCTCTCATCTTTTCCTCACTTCTACCGGCAACTAAACTAGGTTATGATTTATCAAACTTAGCTAGAGTGTCATTCTAGCTTTTTAACATAATGACAAACATTATGTTAAATTGATCAATGTTTTTTTATAAGGTAAAAAATATCCATCAAATATAGTATTATCATTTAATTTTTTTATAGTTTACTACCATTCTTGCTTTATTTCTAAGTATCTCTGCATGGTTTCTAACTATAAAGTCTAGGAGGAACGTGGAGACTTACTAGGTCTAATAATCTTAGGATTTTCTAATTCTAGAAGTTATTTTTAAAATTTTTCTTGATCTTTCATATTATAACTCATGGTAGTAACTCTAATAATTTTTTGTTTATCTATCAATTATAAATTTTCTCCATCTCTGTTTTTATCCAAAAATTGTCAAATATTATTAGAATATTTTTTTCGTATTTTTTGTTTAAATATTTCTAGTCCATCTTTGATAGTTTTTATCTTTATATTTTTTCTATAATAGTTTCTATTTTTAACAAATGGTGGACATTTAACTAAAAATGGTCCTATGAGAATTTGAGGTTGTTGTATTCCTATAGATAAATGTATCTGATGGTTAGAAATATCTAAACATATGTTAGTTTTTAAAAATTCATGATATTGGGAAGGTAAACAAGTCGATTTACATAAGCAAGAACATGTTCTGTTATCTATAGCTTTATATTCTTTGTAGGTAATTCCAGCAGGAATATACATACTTTTAGGACTAGTCATTATCAAGAATATATACGATATTATTGTTGTAAGATAATTGTATCTCATGTTTGGTTATCTTATATGGTTGAACTTGCTCAAGAAAACTACTTCCCAGTATTATGTCTGGATTAAATCCTTCATTTTCTATTAATAATCTCCGGATTAAATCCTTCATTTTCTACTAATAATCTTATAGGTATTTTTGTATCTCCAATCTTGATAGTTGTTTCTACAATAGTATCTATATGATATAACTCATTGTTGAAATTTATATATTGATAGGCTTCTATTAGCAAAAATTTTATCAAATCTTTTGTTAAATTACGCTTTATATAGCTTTCACTTGAACTAGTTTCGATTAAAATATGACAAGGGATATAAGTAGTTCCATCAAACATCAAAATATACCCCTTTTATTTTATAATTTGAACTTATCTTTTTATCTGCATATATTGTATTGGCATTATATCTTGTACTTAAGACATAGTATTAGAATAAGATATTCTAGGTAATAATATATTATAAGAAGTTAGCAAAGGCTTTTGTTGTGAATATAATGAAAAATCATTTTCAAGATCTTCTATATTTGTTATATAAGGAGGATAAATCCTTTCTACCTTAGAAAATAATTTTGAAAAGTCAATAATATCTTTATCTACAAAGCATTCGGTATGATGAGTATTTGACAAAGCATAAGATATCATGTATGTAATAGGATATGGTCTATTTCCTTCTTTAATTAAATCTTTTCTTTTAAAATCTTAAATTAGCGAAAGTGTTTTATCAAAATCTTTTTCTTATATATTATCTTATATCTTAGGGTAAATATTAAACAAAATTTTTTGACATCTAAGATTGCCCCTAAGAATTCTAAGATCGGCTTCTCTTCTATTATGTATTCTATCATCTATAATAGTAAGATTGATAGAGCTATCAATTCCTTCTCTAAAGGTAGTTCTAATTATCATTTGAATTGAACCAATATGTACCCATCCTATTTTATCACGAATTTCTTCAGGAAATTGATCAAGTTTTCTAGAAATCTTTCTTGATAATATGGGAATCATTACTTTACTAGAAATAAGACTAATATCTAAGGCTTTTTCTTTTAGCTTAAGTCCATAACACATATTATGTTTTATGACTTTTAATCCCATTTTATTTAATAAATCCATATTAAATCCACTATAAGAATTTATAGAAAACATAATGTTCTGAATCTTTTTAAGTATTCTGTAACACCCCACTCCCGCCGAACCCGAACCCGATATCGATCGTGATACCCGAATCCGTGCCCCGCGAGGGTGGC
>JANZXR010075240.1:0-11332 GCA_027575705.1 Erythroxylum echinodendron | reverse complement strand
ATGCTCATTAAAAACAAACTCTTTTATTTTATTAATAATAAATATTTCCATTACAAAACTGTAACTAAAGAAGATTAGGGTACATGTAAATACAGTTTCTTTCTAGGGCACTATATTTACATAACTCCAACAAAGGGTTGGACCATTGGATTGCAAGTTAACACTACCTGCAGAAATGGCTCAAATAGACAATGAGTTCCATGTCAGTACGCTTAGAAGATATTAGTCTAATCTGACACATATATTGTCAACTTGAGAAGTTGAAGTTGTAAGTAAACTAAGTTATGTAAAAGAACTGATTAAAATAGTAAGATATAAGAATAAGCAATTGAGTAATCGAGTGATCCCATTGGTTAAATTACTTTAGAGGAATTATTCGAGAGAAGAAGCTATATGGTAAACAGAGGAGAACATGAGGAAGCAGTACCACCATCTCTTTGATCAATCTTGTAAGAATGTAGAGCACTAAATTTCTTAAGGGGGAGAATTGTAATATTCGATTTTCGGAACATATTTAGGGTTAAAACCCTAGACCATTTCACATGAGTGCTAGTATTAAGAATTTATGAAAAAGCATTTCATACACATGCATATCATTAACATATACACATGAATTATAAATTTGTACAAATTAGAAAGATAGCATATGCACTCAATTGACATAATCCAAGGTATGAAAGAATTAAAATAAACATGATATGAATTGTGAATTGTTATGTCTTGAATTATGGCTTGATTGGATTCAAATTGGTAATTTGGAATTAATTGTTATTAATTTGGAGTGTGATAAATTAATATGTACAATTGGACTAGGAAAATTCCAAATGGTAAGATAAATTTTTACATGAAAAATTAGAGTGACTAAGCCTATAATTATGTGACATTTGGGATAGTTAAATGAGTGACAAATAGACTAGTAATTAATTGAAAAATAGATTAATTATTGTGTGACATACGAAAAAATTATTACGAGATATATGGTAACTTAAGGATTGGATTAATAGTAGAAAATTAAGTAGGCAAATGGCTTCCATGCCTTAAGACATATGTCTTTGAAAGTTGGTGACACCTAGCACTTAATAAAGCAAGATTCTACAACAAAGTTTTTGCTATCTTCATTGTTGTTTCACCACTGAAATTGGTTCTATCTTTTCTCTGTATTCTATTCTTTACCTAGCTAACATTCCACCCTAAAACTTACTTTAATCCTTCACAAATCATTCAAGAAACCAGCTTATTGTTACCTTCACCTTGTTACCAAAAAACTAGCTCATTTTCATCTTGGAATTGTGTTGATCTTGCTTGCATAGAGGGATAGATTACCTTGATGTTTTGAGCTTAAATTAGAAGCTTAATAAGTAAGTAGCAATCTGATCTTTATGACATGTTTAATAGTATGAGAATGATGCTTTGATTGGAATGAAATGTATATGATGTTAATGATGAAGTGTGATGGAATATGTTAAATGAACTTGGAAGTTTTTATGCTTGTTCTTAGTGTATGAAAACCGTGAAGTTTAGGTTATTATATGTATGAATTGGACTAGAATTTGATGTATAAAGAAGGTAAATTTATACTAACGAAAGATGTTAATATAGTGTTCTTGAATTAGAGATGTATGTGTATGTATAACAAGTGATTGTTAATGACAAACACGGGAAAAAGTTTAATGAACCATAGTATAATCAAGATGGAAGCTAGATGATCATATAATGAAGTAGGTTTAAAAGGGTTTGTAATCTAGGAAATTTCAGTGTTTGGTATGTGTTTAAGTTTGATACAATCGTGCAGAATTGAGGGAAAAAATGTAGTGCACGATCGTGGATTTCATTGCATGATTTTGGCCCAATTATTTAGGTTCTGTCATCATCGTGGCATATTCCCTACAGTCTTGGCCAGTTACACTAACTTCTACCATGATTGTGGGAAGGTCCAACATGATCGTAGGCAAGGCTTTAAAGTGATGAGTTCAGTTTTGTGTAATTATTGAACTAACTAAGGATAAGTCACTCTACATTAGTGTATATGGATTTGAATGAGTCTTGAAATGAACCTAATTGATCTTGAATAAGTTGGATAAATGTTTGATAAGTTGAAGTTGTTAAATGATGTTGTAACTTAAGGAAAAGATTGTTTATTATTAATGTATCTAAGTTTGGATTTTAAGAGTGTTAAAGGAATAAAGATGTTCTTATGATTGCAAATATGATTCAAAGGATAAGAATCATGTATTAGGTATAAATGAATGGGAATTGGGAAATTATATGAATGTATATTGTTACAAAAGGATTAATGAATGAATGGTTTGAATGATCAAGACTTATGATTAAGAAAACATACCCGGGAAAGTCATTGAGCATGCATTAAGCATAATACATATACATATGTGAATGATTGAGTACTAATATGATTGAGCAATTTAGTAATGTATAAATGTGTGTATTGCATGGTTTAGATGCTCAAGTAGAATGTCAGCATCCAGACATTGCCGGTTTGTCGAGGCAATAACTATCTGGAGCATGCAGTGAGTCATCCTAGATTATTCTCACTAAGATTGATTTATTTCTTTTTAAATGTAAGCTATTTAATTGCATTAATATGGTTGATAATTTTGGACATTAATGGTCTGAGAAGTTTGATAATTGGAAATTTATTGGGAGTGTTCTAATCATATGTGAATTTAAAAGAAATATGTGTACTCAACAAAAATGTTGAATGTCTAACTTAGATCTGATGAACATGTGAAACTAACTGTGCATCATGAATAAATGCTATTGATGGCATATTCTATGATTTGATGCATCACAATGATATGCATGATCAGATAATGGAGTTGTGACTAGAGTGGCCAAGTGAAAAAGAGCTTAAAGATCAGAAATGGGCATAAAGAGCCACAAGCTTAGTATATAAAATGAGCCTTGTATCCATAATATATATAGGACAGTTATCAATAAGCTCGGTATCAACAACAGATACGGGACAGTTTAAAAAGGTACTCAGTCATAACAAACTAACAATTGAAAGTGAGTCAAATGTGCATTGTATATACAACTTGATATGTATTATATAAAAGACTGAAGTGAATTATTTGTTCTAAAGTTAAAATGTGAAATGTGTATAGAAAGTGTATTTGTTGAAATATGATGAATGCAAAGTGATATGCAATATTTTATTATATGATTTGTCTGTGAATTGAATGGAGAATTGTTTTGATATTGTTAGGAGCACATCAATGATGGTTCACTTATTAAAATCTAAGGCCAAAATAATGTGCAATATTTAAAATGTAACGAAACTAAGCCATGAATGCAATTAAATCAAGTAATTCAATTCAAGAATTAATCACAAAATATTAACAAATTAACAATTGCAATGCACACATTCAAGAATCGACCTAAAGAAATACAAATTGAGAGAAAAGGGCATTTTTACCTATCTTTAACACTAACCTAATCGATCATGAATTATTTGATCATTGGTCCTAGACAATCCTAGGGTTGATTACTCTCTTTCGAGTTATAACCATTAACCCTAAATTATAAACCCTAATCAGATTATAGAAAATTGCAATTTCTCAATTAACAATCTATCCAAGCCCTAACTAGATCTGGAGTTTTCCAATTAACTACTGGGAACCTATGTGAGATCTCTCTTCACATTAATTTCTCATTCTATTTAAATCACCTAACTCTCGTTAGTCCAATTTAATTATTTTTCATTCAATTCACCCTTTCAGTCTATTACCGAATTATGCAATCTCAAAAATCAATCATTATGAATCTAAATAATACAAAAGAATTAGTTTTTATTAAATCAAGATAAAAACAACCTGAAGGTGAGTTTAGACGTCCTCAACATTCACACAATCTTATCATCAACGGTTATTCCAATTATATAAATTAATAAAATTGAAAATACACCAAAAACAAGATCTAAATGGATGATGGAGGTAGCAACGTCAAGAAAACCCCTATTTCGGGATGAACTTCGCATCGATTTCTTCTCCACGTCTCTCTTCCTTCTTCTCTTTCTCAATCAAGATGACCTCTGTCTAGGGTTTCTCAATGGTGGCTAGTGCAAAAGCTTCTTCCATCTTCTTTGTCTTATTCCTTATATACCTTTTATGCTCTGAGTAGCCTTAGGGTTCTTTTTAGGGTCTGAAAGCTCCAAAAATTCCCTCAAAACTTGACATTTCTAAGTGTCTATGCGACTACCCGATGCAGGCCACAATCGTGTCCCTACAAGCCACAATCATGGCAATCAAGCCACGATCATAGGCCATGTCCTGGGCTTCTATTACGATCGTGGGTTGACTCTAGTGCTTTTGTCACAATCGTGACCTGCTGTGCCACTATCGTGGGCCATCGTTTTAGCCCTAGTGTCTCCAAAACTTCTCCATTTTTCGATGTTGACCCTGAAACACTAAAAAATGCATCAAGATACCTTAAACACATAATAATTAAGCTCAAAGACTTGACTAACCCATAAAAGCAGTTTAACATAATTAATTTACAAAGAAACGCAATTCTAACCTAAACACATATTAAACGATTAAGTTAACACTTAAATACATATTAAACTAAGCGCTAAAATATGATGTAATTCACACTTATCAACATCCCCATACTTAAACGTTTGCTTGTCCTCAAGCAAACAAAACAAAAAATATAAAGAAATTCACCCAGCACATATTGCAGTTGATATTTGTCAATTGTAATGTGTTTTAGGGTTTGATTTGTGATGTATTTAGTGTGAAATTGAGTTTTCGGTGTATGTTTAGTTTGCTAATTGTGTTAGTTTATGCGTTTAAGTGTTTTTATGGGATAGCATGAGTCTTTGAGCTTAATTGTTTTATTTTTTAGATACCTTGAGGGGTTTGTTAGTGCTTCAGGATAAATGGTGAAGAACAGAGGAGACTCGAGGAGTTTTTAGGCCAAAGACATAGCCTATGATCGTGGCACAACAGGCTACGATCGAGACAGAGAAGGATGAGCCAGAGCATCCAAGCCACTATCATTTACATGGGGGCACAGTCGTGAAAGAGAGCTTACATCCAGGCCACGATCATGCACATGTGGCTATGATTGTGACAGAAAGGTTAAGGCGTTGGCCATAATCGTGGCCTACATTAGGCTGACAAGAAAATGCAAGTTTCGCAAGATTTTTTATATCGTTTCGACTCTAACTTTGACCTAGAGCCTCAAAGGTATATATAGAACATTACAAGTCAAAGGTAGCAGTCTTTAGAGAGCCTAGAGATTCATGCAAGAGAGCTTTGATTCAGCCAATTTTGAGAGAAGACATAGAGAGAAATCAAGAGATTGAGGAAGGAGATGAAGGAAGAGACACACGGAGACAAGCTAGACATGACGTAATTCCTTGAATAGGTGGTTTCCCACTATCGCTACCTCCACGACTCCGTTTCTGACGTGTTTTCCATTTATTTCAGTTTTATTCATGTATAGGATTGAAATAGGTGTTGAGAATCATTTATGTTGAATGTTGAGTTTATGTTTATGTTTATACTTAGCTTTGGATCCTAATTTTTTAGATTAATAAAAATTGATTAATTGTATTCTTATTAATTTAATTGTGATTTCAATTCTAGTCTTAATAACTTGGCAATAAACTGAGAGGGTGAGCTAGGTAAAAATAATCAATTTGGGCTAACGAGAGTTAAGTGAATTGATAGGTTAAGAATTGAATCAAACCGGTAGACTTGTCTAACGAGAGATCGAGCATAGGTTCCTGGTAGGTTAATAGATAACTTAGAACTAATTTAATTTTTTGTGCCAATTGCGAATCAAGATATCACAATTCCATAATTTAAATTAGGGATCATCAATTAGGGTTAAGAATTATACCTCGAGAAAGAGTAATTTATCGTAGGACTGTCTATACGCATTAAGTCAGTGATTGCATAATTGGTTAGGTTTCGATTAATTTCAAACCAAAATCCCCTTTCTCTCACTTGGTGATTTCTAGGTTAATTTTAGATTTGTGATTGCTATTTTGTTTACACTTCGGCACTTTAATTTCTCATAATTGATTGTTGATTAATCTAATTTCTGCATTAGTTATTTGCTTAAAATTATTATAGGTTAGGATGACCTCAGATTTTATGACTAGTTTAGCCCCCCTCGTAGGATCGATACCTTAGGTACTACACGAATGACCCGTGCGCTTGTGGAATTTACCAAGGTTATAAATAGTAAAACTTAGCACATGTAACCTTGTGAACAAGTTTTTAGCGTCGTTGCTGGGGAGGCGATAATGTAGTTCTTTAGTCTAAGGCTTTTCCACTAACTTTTTTTTTTCTAAAAAAATTAGGCATAAAATTGAGACACATCAAGGAATCTTAGAAGGAGAAATGAGACATCTGAAGAGCTAGATTGCAAGAAGAAATGGAAAGAACAATGATGGAAGATAGATATTATAGGGAGCAAGGAACTTTTGAGAGTTACAATGAAGCATAGTATGGTTGGGGAAATATTGATCCTTATTGGAACATGTACACTCTGGGATGACAGAACCACCCCGAATTCTATTGGTCCAATAATGTAAGGAATCATATAGGGACCTACTTTAATTTCAATACGATGAATACAGTTCATAGGATTCCAAGCCGAAAAAATCATGGATAAGCTCACGGATATGAAAGAGAACTAGGAGAGATTGGAAAAGAAGTTTGAATAAGTAACAAAAGATCATGCATCTTCTATTCACAATATAGAGGTTCGAATAGGCTAGCTTTCTAGGGAATTTTGTAAGCAAAGCATGGAAAACTATCTGCATAACATGAAAGTAAATTCAATAGAGTCATGTTAGGCTATCACGCTTAGGAATGGGGTAGAGCTAGAAGAACTAGCAAGAAATCAAGCTAATCCTGACCTTATAGAAGACCAAAAACTCAAGCAAAAGGATGAAAGAAAGGATGGAAACCCCTCATAGTATTTACCAGATCTTAGTACACCTTGTTTTAATAAAGAAAATTCTAGGATGGATGTCCATGCAAAGAACCCTACCCTTTGGATTGATAATGATGAAAAGACATTCAACATGAATGATGTAATGAAGAATCCAAAAGTTAGTATCTCATTCAGGATAATTGATATGTTCGAATTTTCTAAAGAACAAGAGGATAAAGAACATATGACAACAGACATTAAGTTTGAAGAAAGTATAGAAGTCTCTATTTGGGAAGCAAAAGAAGCTAAAGAAATGAAGGTGATTACTGAAGAAAGAGAGAAACGCACCTTTTTATAGGACAAATTTTTGGATTCGATGGAAGATTCCGGGAGTTTTGTTATTCCCCATTTTATTGACAATTTGTTAGAAAAAGGACATTACTTAGCTTAATTGGTTTTCTCAACTTTATTAATATTGTCCTTAAGATCATTTTGCAATTTGTAGCTAATTCACAGGTTACAAAACTAATGTTGAGTGAGAAGGGTGGAAGCAAGCAGCTCATAATTGATCCTGGCTGAGTTTTAAAAAATGAGGGTCAAGCTAATGACCATAAATAAGCACGTTTAGTTGTTAGATTTAAATTATTGTGTAGTTAGGTTTGTTTTAAATTCTTACATAATTTTTGAATGATTTGGAACAATTAGGAATGTTAATTCTTTTATTCTTTTAACTCACTAATAAGATAGGCAAACACTCTCGATGTTAAGTGAATTTGATCTCAATATTATCGCCATCATCACCTCTATCACCATAAATGATTTCATGCTCTAACCTTTTTCTTTCATTTTTTTAGTATTTTATTCTTATGATTTTTGTATATTGTGTTTTATTTCTCCCTGGTGTGTTTGTGTACCCTTCCCACATTGAGGAAAATGTATTATTCAATTGTGTGGGGATGTTCTGTATTTTGTTTTGTATGTGATTTTGCATATTGTATGATAGTTATTAGGTTGCATTGTACGAACTATTTAAATGTGTCAATGGTTTAGATGAGTGAAATTTATTTAATTTTAACATAGCCTAGTAGGTTGTGAATGATCATTAGCTAACAAAATTAGTAAACTAGGGTTTTATGATAAATATACAAGTTAATTAGGACATAGTGTAAATTTAGCACCTTCTATGTTGTCATTCATTCATAATTTGAGGCCCTTCAACTTAAATAGCTTAACTAGTATTTTTCATGAAAACAAATAGCTAAAAACAACAAGGTAGGCAATAAAAAATGTGTTTTGCTAATAAATTACTATTTTGCTAACCTTCAGGTTATGAATAAAGCTAATAGCCAGTTGAAAATGTGATGATAGCTAAGTAACCGGATCGACACGCATAACAATTATGTGCATTCGCGTCAAAAGGCTATAATGATGTTTCAACCAAGCTGTTAATAAATGACTTCGTTGAGTAACTAGATTGGAATTCATCACCAATGTTTGCCTCCAAGTAAAAGACTAAGTCCGTTTTAAAAAATAATACAAAAAAGGGTGAGTTATTAATAAAAACCTACCGAACTTGTAATAAGCTTGACTTTTCATAAAAATGTACTTAGGAACAGTTACAAAGACTACAAAACCAAATAATTATTAATGTGTATGTACAATTGAAAAGGGTAGTTGAATTAACACTAAGCTCCCGATTAACTTTTATATTTAGTTTAAAACCTTTAGACATAGATTTCATCGGCTATTGATTAGTTATAAATTGTCAGATTGTGTTCAGGATTATATTTATTCCATGAAGTCGAAGCCATTGTCTCATTTTTGCTTTGTGTGCTTCATGTTGTTATATTTGTTGTTTTGTTTACTTGAGGACAAGTAAACATTTAAGTGTGGGGATGTTGATAGTTGTCAATTACATTGTGTTTTAGGATTTAATTTGTGATGTATTTAGTGTGAAATTGAATGTTAAGTATGTGTTTAGTGTATTAATTGTGTTAGTTTATGTGTTTAAGTGATTTTATAGGTTAATATGAGTCTTTGAGCTTAATTTTTATATTTTTTAAGTACCTTGATGGGTTTGTTAATGTTTCAAGGTAAACGGTGAAGAACGGAGGAGATTGAAAAAGTTTTCAGGCCAAAGACATAGCCCATGATCGTGGTACAGCAGGCAACGATTGTGACAAACAAGGACGAGCCAGAGCAACCAGGCCACGATCATGCACATAGGGACACGGTGGTGATAGAGAGCCTACATCTAGGCCACGGTCGTGCACATGGGGCCACAATCATGACAGAAAGGTTAAGGTGCTGGCCACTATTATGGGCTACATCGGGCTGACAGAAAACTCAAGTTTCGCAAGATTTTTTGAACCGTTTAAACCCCAAATTTGACGTAGAGCCTTAAAAGTATAAATAAAACATTATAAGTCAAAGGTAGCAGTGTTTAGATAGCCTAGAGATTCATCCAAGAGAGATTTGATTCATCCAATTTCGAGAGAAAACCTAGAGATAAATCAAGAGATTCAGGAAGGAGACGAAGGAAGAGGGGCACAAAGACAAGCTAGATGTGACATACTTCCCAGAATAGGTGGTTTCCTACTGTCGCTGCCTCCCCAACTCCATTCCCAACATATTTTCCATTTATTTCAGTTTTATTCATGTATAGGATTAAAATAGGCGTTGAGAATTGTTTGTGTTGAATGTTGATTTTATGTTTATACTCATCTTTGGATGTTGATTTTTGAGATTAATAAAAACCAATTGATTATGTTCTTATTAATTTAATTGTGATTTCAATTCTAGTCTTAAGAACTTTCCAATAAACTGAAAGCGTGAGCTGGGTAAACATAATCAATTTGGGCTAATGGGAGTTAGGTGAATTGATAGGTTAAGAATTGAATCAAACCATTAGAATTATATAACGAAAGATCGAGCATAGGTTCCTAGTAGGTTAATAGACAACTTAGAACTAATTTAAGTTTTGGGTCAATTGCCAATTGAGATATCGCAATTCCATAATTTAAATCATCAATTAAGGTTAAGAATTATACCTTGAGAGAGAGTAATCCACCCTAAGACCGTCTAGATCCATTAAGTTAGTGATTGCATAATTGGTTAGGTTTCCATTAATTTGAATCAAAATCCCCTTTCTCTCACTTGGCGATTTCTACGTTAATTTTGGATAAGGTTGTGTGATTATTATTTTGTTTACACTTTAACACCTTAATTTCTCATAATTGATTATTGATTGATCTAATTTCTGCATTAGTTATTTGTTTAAAATTATTATAGGTTAGGATGACCTTAATTTAAGGACTATTTTAGCCCTCCTCATGGGATCGATACCTTAGGTACTATACGAAGGACCCGTGCATTTGCAAAATTTACCAAGGTTAAAAAATATTGAAACTTAGCGCGTATAACCTTACGAACAGTAGTAATGAGACAATGGCTTCAACTTCATGAAATTAACTTAATTTTAAACATAATCATTCGAGTCATTTCAATCATTAACATGTCAAATGCACATCTTGAGTTTTTGTCTATATATACATATTAATGGAAACTCATGTTAAATTGTTTACCCTTTTCAATTGCACACATCTGTAAATAATTCTTTGGTCATTCAGAATCTGTAACTACTCCTAAGTACGTTTTCATGAAAAGTCAACTATTACAAGTTCGGTAGGTTTTTATTCGAAAACAAATTTTTTATCTTTATTTTTTATTTTTTGTGAATGTGGACTTAGTATTTTGACACGGAGGTAAACATTAGTAATGAATGTCGACCTGGTTACTCGACTAAGTCATGGTTTTTATTAAGTTGCTTAGTTGGAATGTCATTATAGCCTTTTTACTCGAAGGCACATATTTGTGAAGCATGTCAATCTAGTTACTCAGCTATATCTGTTTTCAACTGGCTACTAGCTTTATTCATAACCTGAAGGCTAGTGGAATAGTTATTTATTTAGCAAACATGATTTTTTTATTGCCTGCCTTATTGCTTTAACTACTCGTTTCCATGAAAAAAACTAGTAAAGCTACATAAGTCAAAAGGCCTCAAATTATGAATGAATGTGACAATTTAACAGATGAAAAACTCACACTAAATCCTATTTAAGCAGTATATTTAGCCAAAGACCCCAATTCACTAATTTTGTGAGCTATTGATTATTCACAACCTAATAGACTATCTTAAAATTAAATCAATTCCAATCCATATAAGTCATTGATGTAACACCTCATTACCCTAGGGTACACACCAGGACACCCGTAGGTCATTCCGATACATATCTTAAGATAAGGGAGTGCTACGTGCACACACTACAGTACTCCACATGGCATCATATGAATTTGAATAATTAAAACAGTAATTATAAATCACAAGATTTTTAAAATCAAATTCTTCCTCTTTTCATTACTC
>JANZXR010075210.1:0-11333 GCA_027575705.1 Erythroxylum echinodendron | reverse complement strand
ATAATTAAAAAATATATTATTAGTCATATAAAATTAAAATTATAAATAATAAAATATTAAATTAAAATAAAAATAAATATATATAAATAAAATAAATTTAGTAAATAAATATTTCAAAAAAATACATTATTAGTCATGTAAATTCAAATTATAAATATTAAATTATTAAATTAAAATAAGAAAAAATAAAAAATAAATTCAGTAAATAAAATATTTCACCTTACTTAAATACTATTGACAAAAACTTCATTCTATTAATTAAGTAAGGATATAATGGAAAATACTAAAATATCATGAGGTTATTTTGGAAGGTAAAATTTTCACAGCATAAGCAGTTTTCTACCGCAGCCCCCTTTCTGCTTATCTATTTCTGCGGTAGCATCGCAGTTTTCTCCAACTTGCAATTGTTAGCTGTAAATCCAAACGTGTGATTGCGTTTGAAAACTGCGGTGGATAAGTACTTATCTCCAACACACCGCAAATCCAAACACAGCCTATGTAGTGGTTGACGGTAGATTTGAACCATGATTTATCTTATTCGGTACTTTGACTTGTGTTTGTGTATGTGTCAGCCTACGAAACTATTCTGTAATTGTTACCATAAAATGAGAATCTTATCTGATAGAAAGTTTTCTACTTTTTATTCTCTGCATCATTGTCATTCTCCAAGCAGGTAGTAATTAAGTTTGGTAATGGGCTTGAATTTGCATGAAACTTGAAAGAAAACTTATACTTAAGCTTAATTTTGAAATAAATTTCTGTTAAATCAAAATATAAGATGAAATTATGTTAAATTGAGTTGATTTAAGGTTGGATTGGATGATAGTCTTTTTCCCAAATCTAGTTGTAGTTGCTTAGATAAGTTACCAAATTAATGTAACTAACTCCACATAAAACTTTGTTTTTTGCATTGCATGAAATAGAAAGGTGTTTGCCTATGTCGTTTGTCCTTGGCATAAATTTTTGTTATCTCTTTGTCTGGTCTAATTTTATTGGATGTGAGACACCATTCGTTCGATTTATGTTCTTTTCTGGGTCACATCTCATGTTATTACACAAAATAGTCACACATTTTTAAAAATATATATACCAAAGACGAATAAGACGTACGACCATAAAATTCAATCTCACCGTCTATTTTATCAATGGTTTCTATTCTTCCTATAGTTATACTTGTGACTTAATTAATCACAATCGTGACTCATTCATTTATTCTTTTTTTTAACTTTTCTTCCTCCATTCATGTTATCATCTACTGAAGACGAATATACGGTGACGTTTTTAAATTTTCATCTCACCATCCATTTTATCAACGGGCCTAGATTCTTTTTTATGGTCACACCTGTAATTTAAATAATCACAGCCCTGACTCATGATTTAAACTATATTGAGTCATGAGTTCTCGCTTAAAAATTTTGCAATCTTAATTCATTTCTAAAGCTTTAAAAACTCTTTCTTTACTAGTTATTTGGATAGAATTAAACCAAATTTACGTGTGTATAAAATGAAATCAAGTTTTATTAATAAATTAAGAGAATCAAACCTTTTTGTTAAGTATGATAATCTAAATTTAATCTAAAGTTAACAAATCATGTTTAAATTAATTAGTTCTTGAACTCAATTTAAATTTTAAAATATAATTATTTACATTAAAATGATGTAATTTTTAAAATGTCATTTAATTTATAAATTTTAAATTATAAATTATAAACATGATGGTGGCCATGTATCTGCCTGCCTTGCTCTGGAAACTCAGTTCCCTATCTCTCATTGATTCATGCAATTTCTTGCGGTATCTCTTCCCATCTTTTTGCCATCAGTTCTCTTTCTTTTCTGCCGTATTAAGAATTGGACTGAAACAACCTTTTTGTCCCCACTGTCACTCCCTTCCTTTTCCTTCTGGGTTTCCTGGTCGAAAGTAAGACCCAAAGGAATGGGACCAAGCCGAAAAAATACATAAATCATGTACCTTTAACTTTTTACGTGGGCTGGCTAGCTATGCATGGCAGGCACGCAAATATAGAGAAGTACTAAATTAAGGTTTCAGACTCAGTTACTTAAAAAGACAACTTGTACTTTCCAACTCCTATCATGATCATTACCCTATAAAGTTGTGACTTAATCCCATCGGTCTCTGCTTACGAATTAGTCTATAAGATCATTAGCAGATGTCAGCTTGGACCCAGATGGCGTTTGCAGTCAACTAATTCGACTGTTTTTATGATTGTTTCTAAAGCTGTATGCGCTGAGATTACAGTCCACTGCGTATGTGCATGTGGAGTAAACTAGCATATAAATAATGCTCAATAATAATGTCCTTTTAATTTAATTTGTTATATTATTATATAATTTTAATATATAAATGAATATGGGTAATTTTAAAATTTGCAATCAAATTATAAATATTTAAAACTTGTAATGTAAATTTTATTAAAAAGGTTTTAGTTTGTTATATTAAAAATATGTAAGTTAGAATATCATAAATGAATAAATAAAATTAGGCAGTGAAAAGTTGGGATGAAAAATTTAAAAATAAAGGAAATGTGTAGTGTAATTAGTTTATTATAAATGTATAAAATATATAAACTAAATTAAAAATTCAAACAAAATAACTTTAATATAATTAGATACTATATAATTTAAAATTTTGTGATAAGATTATTAATATTTAAATTATTAAATGTATAATAAGAAAAGAATTATGATAGAATTATTCAAAATATATAAATTTGAATATAAAAAAACTGGTAAATTTAGTTAATAATAATTTGGTATGAAAAAGAAATCAGGAGATGAAACATGATGATTCACCCCATATAAAACTTAAGAATATATAAATTAGAATGTAAAAAATAGATTAGTAAAATTATTTATCTGAATGGAAAATTTTTAAAAATGTAAAATGTTTCGTTATTAATTAAATATTATAGTTAATTAAGGTAAAAAAAGTCAATTGCTTAATTTAAAATGTTGTGGAAAAATTATAAATATTTCATATAGGTAAGTACAAATATTATAATAATTCCCACCCGTGAACAGAACAAAGTTATTATATTTAGTTGTTTTAATTAATTAAGATAATGAAAAATGTCTTAACATTTAATATTATTTAATGTATAAATGAATATTGTGCAATTTTAAAATTTGCAATCAAATTATCTGTATTTAAATTTTCAAATGCGATCAAATTATCAGCGTTTGAATTTTCAAATGTATATTAAGAAAGGAATTACGATAGAAATATAGAAAATATATAATTTAGAATACTAAAAATGAATAATCAAAATTAGGTTCTAAAATTTTAAATGTACATTAGGAAAAGAATTGTGATAGAAATATTAAAAATATATAAGTTAGAATATTAAAAATGAATAACTAAAATTAAATTGTAAAATTTTGGAATGAAAAAATTTTAAAAAGTAGGAAATGTAAAGTGTTATGCATTTGTTATAAATAGATAAAACATAGAAAGTAAATATTAATATAAAAATCTAATTAAAAAAATATATCATCGTTCAATTATTAATTTGTAATCAATTGAATAATTTAGTTATGATTAAATAGGTCACTATGTGGAGTGAAAAAATAAAATAATTTAGTCCTTGTATACCTTGATATTTATTATGTATGCTCAATTATATACTTTTTATTGTGAACAAAGATAATATAAACACTAACGTTAATGTGGTCTGCATACGCTTGGGTTATGAAAGCAATTGTCTTGAATATGATACTTAATGCATTAGCTTTATTCAGGGTCCAAAGCTAGAAGTAAAGACTAGTTGTGACTTATTTAAGTCACACCCATGATTAAAAATTATGAAATAAATGTTAAATAAAAGTTTCACGCTTGTGACTTATTGCTCATAGACGTGACATCTTATATTTTTTTTGGTTTTTGATTGAACATTTACTTAAATATTCCATGCATGTGCCACTAATAATAATAATTGATTAATTAAAAAATATTGTCAACACATTTATAATGATATTATATATATATATATATATAAACATTTTTATTAAATTATTGATTAATTAATTAAAATATTATTAATTAGTATTAATTAATTACAATAATTTTAACACATATCAAAAAATAATTTTTCTTTAAAATATAATTAATTAATTAGCTGATTTATGATAACAATGAACAAGTAATTGGACCTTTATAATGTTGCATGAAAAGAAATAGACAAAGATGAAATTATTTATGGATATGAATCGGATCATGATATTTTTACTAATCAACCAAGTACAAATGGTCTAAAAGATTCTAAAAAAAATATTGAAGCTACTAAGGTGTAAAAAGGAAGAAAAATTATCAACCAAATATCTATAGTTGGATACCAGATAATGATGAAGACTTTTTAAATAAACAAGGTTATTATAAAAAAGGATCTAAAATCAGAAAGTACCCTCTCCAATATCACCCTAAACATACCTCTTTAGGACCAGATAGAATTCTAGATATCGATTGTGTATTAAATCCAGAACAATTAATTTTAGATTGATCAAATAAGATTCAATTATTATTACAAATCGATAAACCTTTTGGAGAAACCATTAATAAAAATTATTTATGAAATTTTATTACGTATAAAACTAAAGGTATCGTCCAAACATTTTTAACTGATAACGAATCAGTCTTAAAAAATACTACTCAATATCAAAATGCAGATACCGGTGTTCATACTTTTCATGTAATAGCGAGTGAAATATACAAATAATTTTTAGGTAAAGATATAATTTTACATCAACAAGAAGTTTCACAAGAAACGAGACAACAAACGATCTGACATTTAAACAACATGGAATTATGTAATTTATGTTCCTTAGACCAATATATTTGTGAATTTAAAAAATATTATTATAAACTACCATGAAATGAATAAGAAATGTATATATATGTCTTTATACAAAAATTACCACATCCTATGAATCTTCAAGTAACAAAACAATTTCAAAAATAACGAGATCAACATAAAATTGCTTATAATTTGGGAGGTGCTATCAAAATAATATAAGACTTATTAGTAGAACAATGTTTAGAAACTAAATTACGAAAAACATTAAAATATAAAACTAATCTATGGTGTTGTGATAAAAATGTCGAAGTACCACAAAAATATGAATGTTATCCTTCTTATAAGAAAAAATATAAAAAATATAAATATCGGTACAAAATATATAAATGGAAAAAATATTCTAAATATAAAAGACAAAAACCCTATTTTTATTGACGAAAATTTAGACGATATGGTTATAGATAAAATAGACCCAAAACCATTTTGACCTAAATAAAAAGATTGCCCACAAAACAAAAAGACCTGCCGATGTTGGATTTATAAGGAAGAAGGTCATTATGCCAACAACTGTCCTAATAAACAAAGATCAAAATATCAATCAAAAGTCAATATACTAAATTCTGCATTTTATCATCAATTAGAACTTAATGAATCAGACTATGATACTACTTCTACTATTTCTTTGATCTATTACTATGAATCACAGAGTCAATCATCAGAATCATCAGTTGAATCTCAATATGACATTTATTCAAGTAGTAATTCAGAATAAAAGAATTAATGCCTATATAGAAACAGATGCAACTATTTGTATTGCGTCAAAAATAATATTAAATACTTGGAAAAAGTTAGAAAAACCTTTACAAATAAGAATCGCTGATGGAAGTTTTAAATATATTTGGTATGTAAGTTATTATAATAATATAATTATTGAAAATTATTCTTTTGCTTTACCCTTAATTTATCAACAAGAATCAAGATTGCCGTTTACAATTGGCAATAATTTTCTAAAATTATATAATCTATTTTGTCAATATTTGCATTATATAACCTTAAAAACGCCTTATATCAAATCTATTAATAAAAAATCAATTATTCTTAAAATTCTTATTTATCATATTTCTTATTTAAAACAATTATATAAGATAACAAAAAAGCTGGATTCTCTTCGTTTTTATTTAATGAATAATACTAGTTTCCAACAAGAAATAGAAACTTTATTAGATCAAGTATGTGGCGAAAATCCATTAGATCTTATCAAAAATATAAATCAAGAATTAATTGAAATAAAACTTAAAAATCCTCGTCAAGAAGTAAATGTTAAAAATAATATTCCTTATTCACAAATCAATGTTCAAGAATTTATTACTGAATATACTGAATTATTAAATAAAGGATTAATTTTACCAAATTATAGTAAACATTCAGCACTAGCATTTTATGTAAACAATTCAGCCGAACAAAAACGAGATAAACGTCGAATGGTTATTAACTATAAACAACTGAATGAAGCCACAATAGGTGATGCATATAAATTACCTAGAAAAGATTATATTATTAATAAATTAAAAGGACATCAATGGTTTACTACATTAGATGCAAAATTAGGATATTGGCAACTTAGATTACATGATAATACAAAAGATTTGACAACATTTTCATGTCCTCTATAAAAACATTATCAATGGAATGTATGACCTTTTAGACTAAAACAAGCTCCTAGTATTTATCAACGATTTATGGACAACAATCTTTGTAGATTAGAACAATTTACTTTTGTATATATTGATGATA
The DNA here is from genome assembly GCA_027575705.1 of Erythroxylum echinodendron. Classification (NCBI taxonomy): domain Eukaryota; kingdom Viridiplantae; phylum Streptophyta; class Magnoliopsida; order Malpighiales; family Erythroxylaceae; genus Erythroxylum; species Erythroxylum echinodendron. The sequence goes on along the minus strand of JANZXR010075210.1, from coordinate 4,731 downwards.
TAATTATTTACTCTAACTAAAATAAGATGGATCATTTGAAAAAAATCAAAATTGTATTAGAACGTTGTAAAGATAAAGGAGTAATTCTTAGTAAAAAGAAGGCTAAAATTGCTAGACAAAATATAGAATATTTAGGAATTGAATTTAATAATGGTTATTTAAAATTATAACCTAATATTTTAATTAAATTACAAGATTTCCCTGATAAACTCAACAATCCAAAAATGTACAACAATTTTTAGGTTTATTAAATTATATTTCTGATCAAGGGTTTTTAAAAGATTTAGCCAAAGAACGAAAGTGCTTACAATTAAAATGCAGCCCCAAGCATCAATGGAACTGGACGAAGCAAGATACTATTGCAGTTCAAAAATTAAAAACCCTTTGTAAGCATCTTCCTCTCTTATATAATTATCTTCCCATGGATACATTGTTGGTGCGATTCGAAACTAGAACCATGAGGATGACCTGTAAGCTCTGATACCATATTGCTAATGAAAACACGTGTTAGAGTTAAGGTGCAATCAAATCTTATAAATCATTTGCTAATGAAAGACATTAATGGTCCCAAATCCTTATAAGCCCACCACGTTTCTGCAACAGCCCACGCTTCTGCGAGTAGCCCATACTACCCCGTACTGAACGATCGAGCGCAAGATCATTACGACACGATTCGAACACAAGACGTGGCAGTCACTTACTTGGCTCTGATACCACTTTGCTAATGAAAACACGTGTTGACATTAACGATCCCAAATCCTTATATTGTAAATGTCATATATTTTGATTCCGATGTCAAAAAATTTCAGACTTTATACCATTGAAAAGTTAAGAGGATAAGCTACAATTTTCATGAAGACAACTTTGTCAATTACTTGGTGACATCTATTAAAATAAATTTTTTATTAAAGTAATAATTAAATTTATTTTTATTTTTATTTTTCATTAAAGCAATAGTATTATAATTAAAATTAAAATAAACAAAAATCACGCTTATACAATTATGCAATTTTTTTCTTTGTAGTTTTATTTTTAATATATTTATAATAAAATATTATAATTACAATTAAAACTTAATTTATGGTTTTCTTATTTCTCTCACAGCAACAATATATATATATATATATATATATATATATGCTTGCATGTAACAAGTCACACTCGTTACATGCAACAATTATATATATATATATATTAAGTATTAAGTAAACTATTTAATAATAATTAATAAAATTAATAACAATAAGGAATTTACTAATAATAATAATTAATAAAAATAATAAATAATAATAATGATTTTAATAGTAGGGGAAAAATTAACAATAATAATAATAAATAATAATAAGAAGAAGAAAATTAATAATAATAAGGATACTTAATAATAATAATAATTAATAAAATTAATAATAATAAGTATATATACTGAAGTTGAAAATTAATAATAATAATAATAATTAATAAAATTGGTAATAATAAAGAATTTAATAATACTAATAATGACTTTTTTATTTATATATACTTAATATATAAATATACTTAAGATCGTCCTTATTAATTATATTTATTAATATTATTATTAAATTCTTTATTATTATTATTATTATTATTATTATTATTATTATTATTATTATTATATTCCTTATTTTTATTAATTTTATTAATCATTTTTATTTCTATTATTATTATTAAATTTCTTATTATTATTTATTTTCTTCTTATTATTATTAAATTTATTATATTTAATTTAATATTTAATTAAAGTAAAAATAAAATTTAAAATTAAATGTATTTTTTATCGACTCCCCATTGCTTCTCTCGGTTACGATGGTGCACTCCTTTATTTAAACATCATTCTAACTTTTCTTAGGTCAATCTTAAATGGCCATTTTAAATGCATTTATTAACTAAATAAGTGGAATTCATTATTGGCCAAACAATAAAGTATGATAGAAGATAATTGAGATCCTTTGCACCCATTACCTTATATTTACTTTATTTCATACGATCTCATCCATATATTTCTCTAAGTTTCATATATGTATATGGCTGAAATCGCGTGAAACAAGATTAGCATAAGATAGTAGGTAAAGAGGATCTAGTTTTGATAGAAGATGGCCATCATTTCATTTCATTTTATTAATTCGATTAAATGAATAATAATGGAGGCTTTTGTGAGGTGATTGTTGTAGTTATCTCTATAAAAGAAAGAATGCATTTATATTAAACTTTGGCTTTTACCATACGCTCAATGCACTCAATGCGAAAACCAAAAAAAGCATTGATGTCTGCAGCTTCATGATTCCCACGAATTAAATGTACATTGTGAGGATATTCTGCCTACAACATTACAATTATTAATCAAATTTATTGACCAAGGAATTAGAAAAAGGAAAGTGCCACTTAATCGTTTGAACTCAAAGAAACAGAAATCACGGAGAAAATAAAAGACGAAGTACATCCATTATTACCTTTAAAGCAAGTAGAAGACTTATGGTTTCCAGACTAAATTTACATTTTCTTAATGCAATCAAGTACTGCTTGCAACACCTAATAATTTGTAAATAGTTTAAAATTAAAGAAAATTTTAGACGAGGGTCAATCAAATTTAAGCTGTGGCAAGGGATCCTTCTGGTGTTTTTTGAAATTTGATTACATTAAACAATATAAGTATTCTGAGATTGGATTAGAATGATCATTTTATCTCCTAATTTTTTTTTCATACCAAATTATTACCAACTAAATTTACCAGTTCTTTTTTCATATTCAAATTTATATATTTTAAATAATTCTATCATAATTCTTTTCTTATTATACACTTAATAATTTAAATATTAATAATCTTATCACAAAATTTTAAATTATACAGTATTTATTTATATTTTATTAAAAAGGTTTGAATTTGTTATATTAAAAATATATAAATTAGAATATCATAAATGAATAAGTAAAATTAGTCAGTAAAAAGTTGGGATGAAAAAATTAAAAATTAAGGAAATGTATATTGTAATTAGTTCTTACACATACTTCCATCTGTTCTTCCTAACTTTATTATCTATTTCTCCATAACAATTATAATAAATAATAAATTATACATCCTTAATAAATTATTTAATAAATATATATTAAATTCAAAAACTATAAAATTTTTAAATGCATTAAAGTACCAAAATTTTTATGCATGGAGTTGGAGATATATTTTATTTTTGGAACTACACAGGATTGTAACGCAGATGTAGTATCCCAGTCGTCATGAAGGCGACTCTATATAATTAGCAAACCATCTCCTTTGCCCTTAAAAGTACAAAGATAAAACTCTTGGCATTTTGTTTTACTAATATCATAAACAGCAGGTACAAGAACCAGACCACAGAGCAAATTACCCGTTTTCATACTTCAGTAGGCGTCTCTCCAAATATATCATCACAGTACTTTTCATCTGATCTCTCACCATGCATAAATTCAAATAAAATGTATTATAAGCTAAACACCTGAACAGACAAAACTTTTCAAGAGTTAATCTACTTTCAGTGAAAATGAATATACTTTTGGACCCCTCCTAAAGCTCTTTCAGAAGGTTGCATTCTGTTTTGATGAGGTGATTTCCCCACTGAAACTAATGGCTCAGAACAAAAAATATCCTCGTGATCATTTCTACCTTCAACTGCAGCAACATTGACAGTCTGCACTGGTTTAGCTGGATGTTCACGAAAAGGTGGTGACGATTTCAAAGGTCCTGCTACAAACTCATTATCCGATAGGAATGATAATGTCATTAAAACATACTGAATCTAATCAAACAGAAATAAGCGTAAATAAAGAGGATTAAACGCGCACGCTTAACCAAGTCTTTGCAACAAAGTTTTTATCCTTTTTTCATTTAGAACCGAGATTGTGCCTACGGATCTTCTTTCTTCGACAGAAGTTATTGAGGGATGGTAATGCCTACACCAATGAAAAAGGAAGGAACAACAATTACAATTTATGAAATGTCAGATTATTAACTACTATATCACAATGCAGAGCTTTCATTCTCTTCGCAATCCTCTCCTTCATAACTGTTGATGAAACCAAGAAAGTGAAATGAATGAGAAGAGGGAAGGGGTTGTCTGTTTGGTTTCTAAAAAAATTTCATCTGTGCCTGGATAAACGAATGACGTGTTATTATTTTTATTGTTATGTTATTTGTATGGAATATAGGAAGATGAATGGAATAAATTCATGCCTGAGGATGATAGAAATATTGTTGAGACTAGTTCGATCCTTGGGCAGTGCATGCAGGTATCCACCTCCGAACTCATTGTACGGTGTGTGGACCGAAGCTTCTCTTCCCTATAAACGACAAGTTTAATCAGAATTTCAGATAAATAAAAAATGTAAAAACAAAGAAAACGATTCGGTTAATTCACTGACCTATGGGAGAGACTTAAACGAGGACGACCAATAGACAACTGTTGGGCGCAGCGAGTGTATTTTGTGAGAAGAAAAATAAAATGAGCAAAATGGACACAGAATATTTAACGTGGTTCACACTTAACTTTGGGCTACGTCTACGGACAAAAACTCAGAATATTTATTCCACTATTACAAACAGTAGGTATACAGAGATAAAATCAATATAGTGGCTCATAAGGTGTTTCCCAACCTAATAAATACTAACCCTTTAGGAATATTTCCTAACTTCAGAGCATTTGATTTGCTCTGGTTTTTCTCTCTATTTTCTCTGTGTTTCTG
>JANZXR010075189.1:0-11334 GCA_027575705.1 Erythroxylum echinodendron | reverse complement strand
TTCATCTGTGTTACTGTTCACAGACGAAGGAGTTAAGAGGTTATGTTGGTTGAAGGATTCGTCTGTGTTACTGTTCATATATGAAGGAGTTAAGAGGTTATGTTGGTTGAAAGATTCGTCTGTGTTACTATTCACAGACTTCGTCTTTGGTACTATTCACAGACTTCTTCTATGGTACTGTTCACGTTATCGTCTGGGTTATTGTTCATGTCTATCTTCTGTCCTATTTTTGACCCACCAGATGATATATTTATCTTTCGATATCTTCATGAAAGTTGTATTTCTTGCAATCCTTTTTCAAACTAGCGAAAGAAACCCTGATTTGGATAGCTATAACAAAAGTTATGCCAGTAACCCCTAATCTCGTATATATAAGGTGTGGACTCGCCAATGCTATCATTTGAAATTCTTTTGGGTGAAATGGATAAATGATGGTCGAAGAGCGGTGTTGAACTAAGAAAGAGAGCTGTTGAGGGCAATTATGGGTGATGAATATGTGTAATCAGTACGCGACAGTGGTAGTATCGGAGAAGAGAGGATAAACACGATAATGGATAAGGTATTCTCTTTCGGAGAATACTTACGTCTTAGGATATGTTTCATGCGAGTTGGACTTCGGTAACGGGTTTCAACATAATGTCAAGTGCTAAGGTTTCAATGATCTAACTTGAAATTTGAATAACACTTATATTCATGTAACTATAATGACACAAGAGGGCCAAAAATTCCTTAGACTAAAGGAATCCAACTAATCTTAACTAGCTCTACGGTAACGACACCAAAAATTTGTTGAGTAAGTTTTAATCTTATAAAACCCTCAAAATTTCACAAGCATATGGGTCGTAGCGTAGTATATGAGGTGTCGATCACGCGAGAAATCAGTGAACTAATCGAATCTTAAGTTGTGTCTAAAAGTGTAATTAAAATGAAAATAAAAACTAAATACAAAAGTAAACAATCGAATATAGAGCGATTGAAATGAGAATTCTAAATTAAAGCAAGAAATCAAATTTGAGCACCTATCATCAATGCTAATTTAGTCATTCTTATGTTAATATGATGTTGGTCTTAGACTTTCAAATGATGGATTACTCTCTCTCGAGTTGTAATCACTAAACATTAAACCATAAACCCTAATTAAGTTGAGTTATAGAAAATGTAATCTCTCAATTAACAAAACAACCTATAACCTAATTAGTCTTAAACGTTCCAATAAACAATCGGGTCCTCACACGAGATCTCTCTCCATATAATTACTGATTTGATTATTTGTGTGGTCTATTAGATCGTTTAACTCTCACTAACCAACCTAATCATTTTGCATTTGGTTCACTCTCTCAATTTATTACCAAAGTTTAATTTATTACTAAAGCATGCAATTACAAAAAAAATCACAAAACCTGACATCAATAACAACAAAAGTAGCTAGATTAATATTAAATTAAGTATAAATCCCAAAAAGAAGTTAGAAAATCCTTAAACCAAGGTTCATCATCATCAATTCTATCTCATACATCAAATGAATGAAATAAAAGATGGAAAGAAGAAAAGATAACTTGGGAGGACTAAAGGTTGAAGCATTAGCAAAAGCTCCACCTTCTCTCTCTTCTTTTTTCTCTTCCTTCGCTTTTCCCAAAGTGGAAAATGGAGGCTCTCCCATTTAGGTCATTTCTCTTATCTTATATAGTCCTTTACTAATTGGGGTAAAAACTAGGTTTTACTCAGGCCCAAAAGTTCAAAATAACTCGCAAAAAAATATGTTCAGGAGGTCGGTTCCCGTCTATCATCGCGTATCATCTTCTATCATGATCGTGGCCTTGGGTCCTTTACTAACCTTCCTCTACATCTTCTTCGTTCTTCGTTCTTTGATATCTGACCTCAAACACTAACAAACACATCAAAGCACCTCAAACACACAAAATTAAAGCTCAATAGCGTGCTTTAACCTACATAACACTCAAAACATAAATATCTAACCAACTAACACAATTCTAAATCTAACATGCATAAATTAATTAATTAATAACTAAAAACATACTAAAATGCCTACTAAAACATCCTACAACCTACAACTATCAATTATGCCATAGTGTATATATGTATAGAGTGTATAAAGATTATGATTGTGGGTTGAAAACAGTTGTGCTCAAGGATTCTAATAGTTCAAAAACAATGGTGCATGGTATTTGGTCTAGTCTTTTGACTAATGTGATATCAGCTATACAAGCAAGACGACTTCTTAGAAAAGGTTGTAAGGTATATTTGGCTTTAGTACTTGATTAAAAAGGGAGAAGGTGAACTTACAAGATATACCAGTAGTGAATGAGTTTCCTGACGTGTTCCTAGAAGAGTTACCAGGTTTGCTACCCAAGAGGGAGGTAGAATTATCTATTGAAATTATATCTGATACTGCTCCTATTTCAAGGGCACCTTATAGAATGGCTCTTACAGAGTTAAAAGAGTTGAAGACTCAGTTACAGGAGCTTTTGGACAAGGGTTTTATCTGGCCCAGTGTGTCACTATAAGGAGCGCCAGTCCTTTTGTCAAAAAGAAGGATGGCACCCTACGAATGTGTATAGAATATAGACATTTAAGCAAGGTGCCTGTAAAGAATAAGTATTAATTACCCATACTAGAAGATTTTCTTGATTAGTCAAAAAGTACAGGAGTGTTCTCCAAGATTGATTTACGGTTGGGTTACTACCAGCTTCAAGTAAAAGATGTAGATGTTTCAAAGACTACATTCAGGACCCGATATGGCCATTATGAGTTCTCGGTGATTCCTTTTGGGCTAACTAATACACCGAATGCTTTCATGGATTTGATAAATGTGCTTTCATTGATTTGATGAATGTGGTATTCATAGATGATATACTGGACTATTCGAGGAATGGAGAGGAATATGCTCAGCATTTGAGAATTGTGCTACAGACTTTGAGAAAGAATCAATTATTTTTCAAATTGAGAAAATGTGATTTTTGGCTAAGGGAAATTTCTTTCCTTAGATACATCATCTCTTTAGAAGGTATCAAGATAGATCCTAGTAAATTTGAGGCAATTTTCAATTAGAAGCTGCCTCAGAATGTAACACAAGTGAGAAATTTTCTTAGCTTAGCTAGTTATTATCGATGCTTTAGCAACGGTTTTCAGTAATTGCTTCTCGAATCACAAAGTTATTTCAGAAAGGTGCAAAATTTGAATGGAATGATAGATGCTAAGCTATTTTTGAGCAGTTAAAAAAGATGCTTACTAAAGCTCCATTGTTGACACAGCAACTCCAAGCAAAGAGTATGTCATGTACAGTGATGCTTCTAGAAATGATTTAGGTTGTATACTAATGCAAGATGGGAAAGTGGTGGGTTATGCCTCAAAACAGTTAAAGCCACATGAATAGAACTATCCTACACATAATTTAGAATTGACGGTAGTAATGTTTTCCTTAAAAATTTAGCAAAACTACTTATATGGGAAAAGATGTAGAGTATACATGAATTACAAGATTTTGAAGTACTTGCTCAGACAGAAGGAGCTAAATTTGAGGCAACAGAGTTGGTTATAATTGTTTAAAGACTATAATTGTATAATTGACTACCAATCGGGAAAAGCTAATATGGAAGCAGATATTTTGAGTAAGAAGTTTATTTCAGCTCTGTCATTACAACATAGTAGATGGAGATTTACACTAGATGGAGCTTTCAAATCTCATTTAAGAGAGAGTCCTGACTTAAGACAGATGATGGTATATGCACAGAAAGATGATGTCAAGTTGCAACAAATTGTGTAAGTGGTGCAAGAAAGGAAACAGGCTAATTTTGTAGTGAAAAATGACAAAAGCCTGTACTTTAAAAGTAGAGTATATGTACCAACAATAAAGGACTTAAAGAAGAAGTTATTAAATGAAGCCTATAATGTTGTGTTCACCATGCATCATAGGGCTAACAAGATGAAATAGGACTTAAAACAACATTATTGGTGGCCAGGAACGAAGTATGATGTAGAGGATTATGTGTCTAAATGCTTGACTTGTCAATAAGTTAAAGTTGGACATCAGGTCCTATCTTTCCTACTGAATCCCATTCCCAATTACACAATAGAAATAGGATAAAGCATGATGTGGTATGGGTTATAACGGACAGGCTCACCAAATCAGCTCACTTTATACTAATCTAACCTAATTATTTTATGGATCGGTTAGCTGAGTTATTTGCGAATAAGATTGTTCAGCTACATAGAGTGACATTGTCAGTTGTTTCTAATCGAGATCCATAATTTACATCAATATTTTGGAAAGGTCTACGAGCAGTTTTGGGCAACTGAGCTTCAGCACAGCCTTTCACCGACAAACGGATAGGCAATCTGAGAGAGTTATACAAATGCTAAGAGACATGCTTAAAGCAAGTGTTATGGAATTTCCAGGCAGTTAAGGTAGGTACATTCCTTTGATGGAATTTTCCTACAATAATATTTATCAATCCAGTATAGGCATATCACTATGTTAAGCATTATATGGCAGAAAATGTAGCCCCGATTTGTTGGACAGAACTGACTGAGAATAAGATGATTAGGCCTTACATAGTTAAAGATGTAGAAGAAAAGATAAGGGTTATTCAACAAAGATTAAAGGCTGTAAGTGATAGACAGAATTCATATGCTGACTTGAAGAGGAAAGATATGAAATATGGGGTATGTGACAAAGTTTTCTTGAAATTTTCGCCCTAGAGAAAGGTGTTAATATTTAGGAAAAGGAAAAACTTAGTCCTAGATTTATATGTCCGTATGAAATCCTTGAAAGGATTGGACCAATGGCATATAGGTTGGCTCTTCCTATGGAACTGTACAAGTTTCATGATGTATTCCATGTCTTAATGCTATGGAGATATAGATCGAATGATTAATATGTGTTACTCGTACAAGAGATAAAGATCCAACTAGACTTCTTATATGATGAAGAGCTAAAGGAAATCCTAACTAGAGAAGTGAGATAATTAAGGAATAAGCAAATTCCTCTTATAAAGGTGCTCTGGAAACATCATGGCCTTGAAAAGGCAACTTGGGAACCCAAATTGATGATGAGAATTCAGTACCTAGAGTTATTCAATACAAGTATGAATTTTGAGGATGAAATTCTATTTAAGGGGGGAGAACCCCAACATATATCCTAAAAGTATTGTAGTACTTCTAAGGTGTATTAAGAAGTGAACATAACGAATTAAGAGCATCTAAGCATAGTAAAAGACATAAAAACAAATTAAAAGGCATAGACATACATACTTAGACGTGAAATATAGATGAGAATGAAATTAACTGACAAGATTATAGGCCAATGTGGGAATTAAAGGAAGAAGAAGGACCAATGTGCAATTTTCATAAAGTCAACACATGGACCAATTGGATTAAAGCATGTGAGACCAATAAGAATAAAGCATATGTGTCCAATAGGCACTAAGAATGTGTGTGATCCTTGAAAGTGCATGAAATGGGCATATGGACGGGACAGAGGGATGATATTTTAAGGTTTGAATTTTAGATTTTTCCTCTCTTATTTTCTCTCCACTTCACCTTCTTCATCCCATCATTTTGCATGTAAGGATTCAAGCTAATCTTAGCTAAAAATCAAGGTAAAAGTTAATGGTTTTCTTTTCATCTTTACTTACTTTGCTTATGAAGAATTGAAATTATAACTTTGGAATTGGAATTGAGATATGTATTTATGGCGTTTCTAGTTGGGGAGTCAAGCAAAGCCAAAGAAGAAGGGAAGGAAAGGCATTAGAAGAACTACTTGGCCAATTTTAAGGTTTGGGACTACACTTAGTTTAATTTCTCTTTGTGTGTATGTTTGAATGAATATAAATATTCATTTGGATATGGAATGGTTTTTGTGATGGTATGTTGGTGTTATTTTGGTGTTACTTTGTATGGAATTGGTTGAATATGACAAGAGATTATCATGTAGTGAAATTTTGTCTTAGGTTTGTTTGAACCAGTCATAGTTTTTGGGTCATAATTCAGCTTACAAACCTTTAAATTGGGTTATTTTAGTTGAATATGAAACCTAATATATAGGAATATAAATATCTAGAAGAGATTCTGACTTAATTATAGCTTTATGACATTGGAAATTGTGATCGAAATTGGTGACCTAATGCTACCCCTATTTTGGATAAGCTTGTGATTTTTAGTCTATATCTTATGATTTAAAAGGCCAAATGGCTTGATTTTTTATGCTTTGGAAAATAGAGACATAGAGGAACAAATGTTCATAAGACTTCAAAAACTAATTCAAAATTTTTCTGTATCCATACTATGGAACAAATAGAGGTATAAATGGTGAGTGTCTGTCATGATTGTGACACAACATCAAAATTTTTAGCCATGATCGTAAAATGGGTATCACGATCATGACCAATTTTTTTCCATGATCGTAAACTATTCTATCACAACCATGACACTCCAAAGATGATCATGACATTGGATAAGGGTCTTCTTTCATAACCGTGACCTTGTTTTCATTTCTAATTTTTTTACAACTTCTTATCTGAACCTTTTTGAATGTCTACGAAACTTTTCAAACACCTAGAAATAAATGAAATAGGACTTACATGTGAATTAGGTGATTAAACATTGGAATTTAAGAGTATAATGCATGATAAAGACAATTTACTTGTACATAAATGATTTATACGCATATTTATTGCTTATATGTATGTAGTATGCGCTTCAATACAGATTTTATGACTTCAAATGAATATCATATGATGAATTATGAAATGGGAAAGTGGTTAAAGGAAATGTTATAGTGCCTACTTTATTTTCCTAACGGTGGATAGATAGGCATGCCTATAGGGTACAGTGTAGCTGCTACATTTTGACACCAATAATGTCTTCATTTCGAGACTATAGTGTCTCCACAGTTTGATGCCTTCGGGTCTCCTAGTTTTGATATCTTTAGATATCCACAGGTCCCGTTATCCACACCCATAGGAATTTGCAAGCCTAATGGTTATAAATAAGAAATACAACATGATAACATAAATAATTGGTATTAATGAGTATTTGCGTTTATATTGATAATTTGTATCAATGAGTGTTGAACATCAATATTTGGTTTATGAATGTGAATTTATAGTATATGAATAACACATTGAAGCATGTTTACAATACATACTTTGATTAAGTATGCCATCACTGTTAGGCTCATTAATGGTTTTGATGATAACATGTAATATTTCAATAGTCAAATTTGATTTATTTCCTTTTGAAGGTAAAGATATAATTTTTAAGAGGAAATAAAATCATATGATAAATGTTTCCTTTCTTGTTGGAACCTTCTTTATGAACTTACCTTGTTTGTTTTACAAAATCCAGTAGGAGCCTACTAATCATATTTTTTGTCAATCAGCTCTAGATTTCTCTTAACAGTTGATTTTTGCAAGATTCTAGCAGAGATAATATTATAGATTCAAAGTCAATTCAAAATAGAAATGAAGCAACGACTAATTAAAGAAAACGCCTATTTAAAGAAGAGCCACTACATTTTGCAAACGGGGGGACAAAGGCCAAAATCTTTGAAATACTTTAGAAGCATCAATATTCCCAAAAGTCATATCTTGATCAAAATCTCTTGTGCCTTAGAAAGTGACAATTCCTTTTGTGAAAGATAATTGAAGCTCATATGGAGCAAATTACTTCTTCATTTATTGAGAGCTTGTAAAAGCTAGCAAAATACTACTAGTGTGGAAGTTGGGAGAACTTTGAAAAATATGTATTCGTGAGCTTTTAGAGACTCAATAAATATTACTAGCGTGGAAGGTTGAAGAACCTTGAAAAATATGTACTCGTGATCTTGAAGAGACTATTCAAATTACTACTTGGATTTTCATAGTGAAACACTCAAGTTGGATACTTGGGGACTGGGCCTAGGCTTGGGTGGCTAGTCGAACTAGTATAAATTGACCATGTCCTTGTCTCTCTTCTCTTAAATTTTATATTTCCGCATTATATTGTATGTGTGTTCATTTTAGCAAGAGGCTCCTTCACTGTTATAGTAGGCTCCTCTGTTTTCAACTTGCTAAATGTTCCTTTCATTTTAACAGGCTCCTTCTATTTTAAATTGTCTTAATTGGATTTATCCTTTAGTAGGCTCTTGTCATTTAACAGGCTTCTATCACTTAGCAGACTCCTATTGCTTAAACAGGGTCCTATTGCATAATAGGCTCCTCTTGCTCTGCAAGCTCCTATTGTTGTTTTAAACTTTGAAAGGCCCGTATCATTTTATTCGAATTAAAAGTATCTCTTACGAGTTTTTTCTATATTAAGCAATATTTATATGAATTGTGATGTTTATGAATGTGTGTGCTTAGCAGATGACTGTTGTGAGTGGTCATTCAAACTAAGTGTTTCCCTACTAAGCTCTCAAGCTTAGCACAGGTATTAATTCGTGTAATTCCAAGTATTAGGAGTGAGGTACAGGGAACATCTGTAGGGACCAAGGCCAATCACTAAAAGTAAAAATACCTTTGGAATGTTTTTTTAAGGATGATTGTACGTGTAATGTTGGAAATCGTAATGTTTTCTTTTAGATTTTCATATAAATGTAAAGATGTAATACCACTTTTAAATGATAAAGTTATGTGAAATTTTGTAATATGCATAGCATTGAATAGAAATTTATGTCATGAATGTATGTTTGCCATGTGTATGGGTGGTTGTAGGTTCCATATAGGGAGTGTTACACCATTTTAGTTCCATTTTAGTAGCATCCGTTCTTTTTTTGTAAAATCAGGGAGTGGAGAGTTATATGTTGGTCCGATTACTTGATGAAACTCTTCCCACCATGTCTTCATGAATCTGATTTGCTCCAAAAAAATCTCAAGAGAAATTACATAACTGTTAATCTGTTTTATCACATACTTCTTAAACCATATGAGAAGCTCCATTAATGATTTTTTTCTCTTGGTCACTAGTTGTTGCGTCCTTTAACAATTTACATGAAATTATAGCTTCTTCAACCTTTTCCCATAAATAAGAATCTTTTGTCAATAAACCAACCATATTCTTTTCTTCTTGTCAACTGGGGGATTAATGGTTCGACCATCTCTTTTTGGATGATCCTATACCCATTTCTCCAATAGAATGTAATGCTTTAATCTTCCTTAATGAGAAACCATTTCTTTTTGTCTGTTGGAGAAACCATAGGCTTTCTACTTGAGCTTTCATTGCTTGTGAGCCTAAATTTGATAGCAGGAATATAAAGAAATCAACTGCAATTATATATACAGCTCCCAATACAAAACTAAACACTTAGTAAACCACTCAAACAACTGAAATCACAGTATTTAATAAAACATAGATTTTCTTTGTGAATAAAGTAAAAAAGTTAGCAATTAACATCAAATCTTCCATATATACTTCTAAAGACAGTTTGTTTTGTTTCCTTATTTTTAAATTGACGCGACCAACATTTGTATATCATTTTTATTTTATTTTCCATTATTAAGAAAATTTAAGGGATATAAATTACTCTAAAATCTAAACCATTATAATTAAACATATCTTTGCCGTCATTAAATTTAGATTAGTAATGAGGGGGAATTCTTCTTAACATACAATTGAGGAAAGACTTTTTGAGCTGACGCTATTGGATATTTAATGTAATCTTTTCCATAGATTAAGCATATGTTTCCCCAATATTGAAACTATAGCATATCTAATTTAGTTAGCTTGTTGTTTTGATTTATAAGACAAACCTTTGTGTTTGTCCTATATATATATTAAAACCAAAGCATTAGTACTAATTTTTTTATGTGATCTTGTAGTTTAATCTACAAAAGATTTAGTGTGATGACCATAATCTGCATCTTCAATTATACTTAACATGATTGCGTAATGTCTTACGCTCATCTTTTACTTGGCAAGCGACTGATTTTTCATCATTTCTTAACTCTCCAACCTTTTTATAGTATGTGTCGGAACCCATTTCTGAAGTCTAACTCGCATGCAAAAATCTTAATACGTGAGTTTATCTCCCAAAGAGAACACCTTGTCCATTGTCGGATTATTTTCTTAAAACTCCCCCCTTTTTTTCTATGCTCAACTCAACTCATAGAACAGTCGATTACTACGATGGTAGTCGACTTGTCCATTTATCCCTTTTTAAACTTGAATACCTCAATGATTAACGTTGGTGAGTCCCCACTTTACACATATACTTGCTTCGGAGTTATTAGTATATCTTCTCCTCTAAGCATCCAAACTAGGGTTTCTTTGGATAGATCAAAAGAGGACCTCAAAAGCTACAACTTTCATGAAGACCTCGAAGGCTAAATTTATCTTCTGAGGGGTAGAAAATAGGGCAGAAGATAACCATGAATAGTAACTCAGACGATAGCGTGAACAGTAACACAGAGGGTGCACTTCATCTCAGATAACTTCTTAACTCCTTACAATCCTTGGCCCATAATCTATCCTCTGTGCTCTATCCTCTGTGATTGACTTTTATCTTCTCAGTTGACCACTTATCGTCTGTGACTTATCGTCTGAAGTCTGTGAACAGTAACACAGATGAAGTCTTGTGTAGCACAGACGAAGTCTTGTGTGACACAGACACTAATCTGTGAACAGTAATATAGACGATACACTTCAACTCAAATAACTTCTTAACTCCTTCATATAATCCTTGGCCCATAATCTATCCTCTATATGTTACCCTAACATCCTTTCCTCTGTGTTCTAACGTCAGCACATAGGATACTTATACTCTTCAATCCTCCTTGCCTCTGTGTTCTGACGTCATCACAGAGGAAACTTATACTCTTCAATCCTCCTTACCTCTGTGTTCTGACATCTTCACAGAGGATACTTATACTCTTCAATCCTCTTTGCCTCTGTATTCTGACGTCATCACAGAGGATACTTTACTTCTAAATTTTCTAGCCTCTGTGTTGTGACATCATCATAAACGATATTCATCCTCTGTATTTATTTTTTTCCTTTGCATCTACCTTATTTAATGCAACCCATTATTCTTCTTAACTATTCTCATTTATTCCAAACTCATGTCAGAATCATCCACACGTAAACATTAATCGCTTCTCACACCTCAAAATTTTTGGATCAACACATGCAACCTACAAACTTAACCGTGAATCATAACCATGCTCGGAATCGTACATTTACATATTTCATACATCCCCAAAATGTATATTTGTTTTACAAGGCTTTAATAACCTTATAAGTTATAATACATCAGTACTCTTAAACTAATAAAACTTGAAAGGTGGCTAAAGCCTTAGTTCTCAAAAATCAATATTAAGAATTACAAAGGAACATTTGCAG
>JANZXR010075110.1:0-11344 GCA_027575705.1 Erythroxylum echinodendron | reverse complement strand
TGGGTCGCCTGTGACCTTGTTTCTCTTGATTGATTGTACATATTGAACCTTTTCCCTCTTTATTAATATAAATGTTACTTTCTCCACAAAAAAAATGTTATGCCTTGGAAATTGTATCATGGCATTTTGATTAAATGGAAAAAAGAAAAAGCATGAGAATATGAACTTGTGATTGATTGAATTGAGCATGAGATTTGATTGTGTTTGGGAGATAGAGGAATTGCTTCGTAGTCACGTGCACATCGAAATAAAGCCTTCTCCTGGCTGCTCGCTTGTGGCACACGAGATCTGAAAAGTGGACTCGTTTCATTCACAGAGAAAACTTCAGTTTCTCTGTTTTGTTCCACGGAACCCTGGAGCCATTTGTTTGTGCATTTGCTTTTTGAAGTGTTAAATTTTGATGAATCTGAGTATTATGCTTTGATGTTAAATCACATCCAATATGTTTTATATGATGATGTATTGAGTTATGAGTCATCAATATTGAACTTACATTGTTGGGTCAAGATAAGATGGATATGCTTATATGATTAGATGCATGTATGTTTTATTGTTTGGATCATCGCCAATGGCTATAAATATATTATCCACTGAGTTGTATAGCTCAACCCAATATTTTTCCCACTCCTCAGGTGAAGATCGCGAAGATCAGTGATCCTTGCAAGGCATTTGGACCAATTCCAAGATAGTTAGCTTTCGAACTAAGTTAGTGGCTAAACTTTTTGGTAGCTTTATTAGCACATTGAACATTGAGCATCCAATGTATTTTGTATCATTGTTAAGACTTGATGTAATGTTTATTTGTAACTAAAGCTATATATAAACTTCATTTTGATTTGGAAATGAATGAAGAATTGAAGAAGTTTCCAATGTGTATGTGCTTAGTCATCTTGTATTTTTACATTTCCTATTTCAAGTATTCCATAGGTGCAGAAATTATTTTTGAATTCAAAGGAAAAAAAGGTAGAATTATCCATAGTCATCTTTATGAAAGTTGTAGCTTATCTTTCTAGCTTTCCAACGATATAAAGTATGAAATTTTTAGATATCGAAGTTGAGAGTTATGTCCTTTACAAGTTAGTGATGTTGTATAGGGTGAATATTGGACATTTGTATAGACTTTTTGTTTGCTTAAGTTAATAAAAAGTGAGTTCTATGGTGTTTTGAATTGGAAAGAAGAATGAGTGTGACAAGTTAAAGATGAAATGGAGGTGAAATGGACGAGGAAATTGAAGTAGGAATGATAGGATATGCATGAGGGTTGTTAGAAGTGATTGAAGGGCTAGAAATCTAGAATCTGACCCGTAAAGGTCCGTTAGGCAGACTTGATGTCCGTTAGGCAGACCTTCATGGGTATTCCAGTGTTTCTGCTCAGTGCATGTCCCTTTGGAGGGATATATGTCAGCTAACTAGGCCTTCTCGGGTATTCCAGTGTTTCTGCTTAGTGCATGTCCCTTTGGAGGGACATTTATAAGCTAAGCGGACCTTCTCAGGTATTCTAGTGTTTCTGCTCAATTCATGTCCCTTTGGAGGGACATATGTCCGTTAGGCAGACCTTCTCGGGACAGTTTTATAAATTTGCAAATTTTGACCCTCTAGACGGCAAAATCTCTCTTCGACGTCTTCAGAGAAGTTATAGAACTCGAAGTCCTCTTTGAAACCATACCTGAATGGTCCAAATATGACACCTCTATCAAAAGTTATGCTAATCATTTCATATTAAACTAGAGACATGGAATTACAATTGTTCTAAAGAAATCAATTTTTGATTCTGCTGCCGAAACTGGTTTTTGCTAGAGAGATCCCATGGAACAACCTTATAGGATAATACGTTCACATTTTTTTTATATTCTGGATAGTTGGGATCCAAAAATAGGGTCCAACACATATCCTTATAGTTTGATAACTAGTCAGGTAGAGGAGCTCTCGTACATTCCTCAGCTGAAGTATGGAATTTTATCAACCTCCCACTTTACATAAAAATGGACTTTTTCGTCAGTAGAAGTAGTTGGCAGTTCCGTGCAAGCATTAGTCATTTACAACCTCAATACACTCCTATTCTGCTCCATTAACATATATTCTTCTGGCACAGTCGACCTACTCACCAACTATCAAACAAAAGCATGAGAGTTTTTTTAAGATTAAGAAAACAAACAGTGGAGTGGTCTCGAATTATTTAGAATATGATCATCCCTCTAAAGAATTCATTTCTCCTCTAGCAAGCCATAAAAAATTGTCTCAATATAACTAATCAAATCAGGTACTTAAATGTTGATTTTTCATGTCCATTTTGTTCAAGAGAGGAAAAAGCAAATGTTCACCTATTATTCATGTTATCATATTTGGGACGTTGTTAAGTTGAGATGTCACTGGTCATTACAAGCTCGTACACTCTCCAGTGTTATATAATGGCTATCTACTTAAAATCCTCCCACGAAGTTGCTTTCCCTTGTAACAATTGGATTATGCATACAAACCATTTGGAAAGAATGAAATGCTTAATGGTTTGAAGATAAGAAGAAATATTTCCCCCTTTTTATATCCGAGAAGTTAAATAAAATCAATGAAATACAAATGATGGGAGACGTAGTCTGAAGCACCTACCATCTTTGTATTATTACTTTCCATACACGCTATTCTAATACCTTAGATTAGGTAGCAGTGCAAAAAGTTTTATAAACAGGGTAACGCCTATGTATGTTTTGTAGACGTATTTCAATTCTTTATTAATGAATTTTCCATTTTTATTTTCAAAAGAAAAAGAAGTTCTAGCAGTGTAAGTAGATTAAGCAAACTTGACATCATCCATCTTGAAAGGGAATTGAGAAAAGCAAGATGTCAAGATGAAATTGAAAAGATAATGGTGGATCAAAGAGATCATGGCGTTGATCTAAGAAAATTAATGGATTTGATATAACTTAGGTTTATTCAAACTAATGGGGAATCTCCAGGTCGTCTGTTAATGCGAACAATTTTGAAATCAAACCTGCTTTATTAAAAGATTTTCAAACTATTGATCAATTATATGGTTTATCACACAAAGATCGAGATGCTCACCTTGCTAATTTTTTGTAAATTTGTAGTACATTTAGGTATAATGGATTATCTACAGAAGCAATAAGGATGAGTCTCTTTCCATTCACACTGAAAGATCCTGCAAAGGCATGGAAAAATTCTCTTAATCTAGAGCATGTAACTACATGGGACCAGTTAGTGCATACTTTCCTAGCTAAATACTTTCTATTAACAAAGATGACCTAGATTGTTAAAGAGATCACAACCTTTTAGTACTATAATGGTCAATCCCTCTATGAGGCATAAGAGAGATTTAGGAGCTATAGAGAAATTTTCCTCATCACAACTTGCAAGAGAGATATTATTGCAGACATTTTTAATGGAGTTAATGCAGCGACCAGGAGTCAGCATCCAGAGGCTTGTTGATGAGAAAAACCATTGATAAAGCATATAATTTTATTGAGGATATGGCTATTAACAACCATCTGTCAATAACTAAAAGAAGTAGATCGAACAATGTGAAAGAACAAAAGACAATTATGGCAACACTGTCAGCTTCAAACATATAGGTGCAGATAGCAGTATTAACCAGAAAGTTACACAACATCAATGCTCATCCAGTTCGGTAAATGCAATGCAATAGTTTTGTGAAATATGTAGACAATATGACTATAAGTTAATATAATCTTATTTTATGAACAATGATGGAATGAAATAAGAAATTTGTTTGGGTGTGCCACAATGGCTTGGCAATAGTCTTTTCTCAAACACTTATAACTCTAAGTGGAAAAATCATCCAAATTTTTCTTGGACTAACAATGCAAGTGCAAATTTGAGACCACAAAGACCATCAAGATTCCAAAATAGGTCAAGAAATTAGAAGTCAAAGTATGAAAGCCTTGAGTCAAAGATGGAATATTAGTTTGTCAGACTCATGGATGTGATAAGCTTTATAACTCATGGATGTGATAGGCTCTATAAGCTTTAAGGTTAATAGTATGGATGAAGAACAAAAGAAGACATAAACAAGAACTTACTTGATGCTTAATAATCATGTCTCTTCCATTCACAACCTGGAAGTACAAATGGGCTAAATTGCAATTACATTGATAGTAAAAAATTCAAGTAACCTTCCTAGTACTACTAAATCCAACCTGAAGGTGTCAGTGAAAGCAATGCATTTGAGACATAGAAAGGAGTTTGCAAAACTGCTTCAGAAGGAAACCAAAGATCAGGTTTAGACAAGTCAAGAAAAATATAAATAGAAGGTAATAAAAGAGAAGGAACCCCTACATATCACCTCCAGTATATGTACATAAGTTACCATTTCGACAGAGACTAAGGCATAATCTTGCAGAGACCCAATTTACAAAAATTTTAAAAAAAGAATAAGAAGTTGCATTTGAGTTTTTCACTTCTAGAAGTGCTTGAACATATGCCCAAGTATGCGAAATTCTTAAAGGAGCTACTTTCCTGCTATTAGATTTAAGACTCTAAGCAAACAGTAACCTTAACAACCAACTGTAGTTTGATAATCACTAACAACATGCCATCAAAATTAAAAGATCTAGAGAGTTTCACTATTTCTTGCATTGTTAATGATGTGGAATTTTTGTAAATTTTTTTGTGATCTTGACGTAATTATTAATATTATATCATTGTCAATTTTTAGGAAATTGAAGCTGAATGATATAATACTAACCTCAATGATAATTCAGTTAGCAGATCAATGGATAAAGAAACCATTTGGGGTTATGGAAGATGTTTTGAAAAAAGGTTGTCAAATATTTTATCCATGTTGACTTTGTAATTCATCATATTGTAGAAGGCTGACAATGTCTACTCATTCTAGGATGTCCATTCGTGAACATTGAGCAAGCACTTATTGATGTTAGTGATGATGAAAAGATCGAATTCAACGTAAATAGGACATTAAAAAGCAAGGTTGAATGAAACATTTGTATGAAGGTTGATGTGGTGGATGATTACCAGAGAGAAATGATTGAGAATAAAACTAAAGTTTATGAAAATGAGATAATTATAGAAGAAGGCGAGTTAGATGACAATCAAAAGTAGGAACCCTTAGAGAGAACAAAGTCACCAACCCTACCTTCTTATGAGAAACTAATAACCATTAAGCTTAAACCACTATCAAATTATTAAGATACACATTTCTGGGTAAGGATTAAATACTACCAATAATTATTTCAAATCAGTTGGATAAGGAATAAGAAAAGAAAGTGGTTTAGATTATAAAGAGAAGAATGATAGTTATGGCAAAAAATATTAGACATCCGAGGGATAAGTCCCAGCACTGTTATGCATAAATAAATGTCGAAGATGGACATAAGATAGTAAGGGATAGGAAGGAGTGATTGAATTCATTCACATAAGAAGTTATCAAAAAAAAAGATTATCAAGCTTCTGGATGCAGGAATTAGATAGCTAATATCAGACAACGAGTGGGTGAGTCTAATACAGTACGTAACCTAAAAAAGGGGGGACAACAATGGTGGAAAATGAAAAGGTTCAGCTAATATCAACCTAAATAGTTATCAGGAGGTGGTTTTACATAAATTACAGGAAGCTTAAATCAGCGACAAAGAAAGACCATTTTTTATTGCCATTTATTGATCAATGATAGAGCAAATTACTAGACATGCATTTTATTACTTTTTCGATGGTTATTAGGGCTAAAATCATGTATTTATATATCCAAATGATCAGGAGAAGACAACCTTTACATGCCCTTATGGAACTTTATATCGATGGATGCCATTAAGACTTTGAAATACACTAGCTACATTTTAGTAATGTATGTTGAAAATTTTTGCAAAAATGATTGAGGATTTTTTGGAAGTACTTATAGATGATTTTTTAGTATTTGGACATTATTTTGAGCAATTTTTAACAAATTTACACAAAGTTCTGCAACGATGTGAAGGGTTACATTTTGTCTAAAACTGAGAGAAATGTCACTTTATGGTTCAGGAAAGAGTTTTGTAATAACATAAGATATCATATAATGGTATTGAAGTGGATAAAGGAAAGATTGAAGTCATCGATAAGCTTCCACCACTAAGCAATGTTCGATGGCTTAGAGCATTTTTAGGGCATGTCAGATTCTATTGACAATTCATAAAGGATTTTTCATTAATTTCCAAACCCATTACTTATTTATTAGTAAAAGATGAACCTTTTGTTTTTTATAATGATTGCTTACTTTCTTTTGATAGATTAAAGGGTGCATTGATATCAACACCTATTTTACAGCTGCTAGACTAGAGTTTACCATTTGAATTAATTTATGATGTCAATTATTATGCAATTGGATGTGTATTGGGGCAGTGTGATGTAGCGTGTTGTAACAGTACATAAAATAACTAGACCTATAACTATAGTAGTGGTGAGTTTAGGTCGATCCGATAGAGAGTGTTTGGTTAGCTTTCATAATGAAAATAATTGGTGTCTAGGTTATGAGGGTGTTTTGGTTTGAATTTTAAATAAGAAAATAAAATGAAACTAGGTTAAAGAAAACAATCTAAAATGATGAAAATTGATAAATGCATTAGGGATCCGGTCATTAGTTCAATCTCGGCATACACAAAATTAAACATATTTCACTAAATTGTTGCTCTCATACCTCTCCTAGCAACTATTCATCGTAGGTTAACAATAAGCTCTATTAACCTCAACTTTCTCTTATATTATGTTTAATTAAGAGATGCTTATTAATTAAACCTAGCCATCGAACAACTTAGGATAAGCTCTTTAGATTTAATTATACAACCGCATTATAAGTTAGAAAAATAGATTAATTCAGGACAGAACCATATATGCTTGGGTCGTTTAACCTAGGTTATGTTATCCCTAATAATTTAACACCAATCAGCAACACAATAATTACGAATTGACAAATCATTTATGGGTGTGCATAAAGTGTCACGTCCATGACAAATATGCTAACGTCCATGAATTTTATGTCATAGCCGTGAGTGATTTCCAACACTCTTCATCTTGATGTTTTCAATATATACTCACCATCTTTATGCATTTTCTTGTCTCCTCTTGCTCTAATCCTTCTCATTCTTGATATATGAATGAAAATGATTATGAATCTCTGAAAAATAGATCAAATATTATGCTTTTGACTCACTTTAGCTCTTTCATTTCTGAATTGTACCTAAAACCAAATATGAACTAAAGTGAATGTCTTAAACATATCATATCATTAATCACTAAGTTTTATGAATTAAATGTGTAATCAATTAAGCATATATCACAATGTAAGGACAAAATGTTACATGCTATCTACTACACCAGTAGGACATTAACATGACCATAACTTAATTATGCAATCACAAAAAAAGAACTGTTAGCTATAGTTTTTACATGTGAAAAGTTTTATTCTTACTTACTATATTCAAACGTTGTTGTGTTTATAGATCATGGAAAACTAAGGTATCTTTTTATCGAGAAGGATGTAAAGCTGTGATTAATCCGGTGGATCCTACTCCTACAAGAATTTCATATTTAGATTAAGGAAAAAAAAGGAGCAAAAAATTGGTAGTTGATCACTTATCAAGGTTAAAAGGAGGGGAGTTGCACCCCTAAACAAAAATCAATGAATAATTCCCCGATGAGATGGTATTCTCGATGAATGAATCAAGTATCCCATGGTCTACGGACATCATGAATTACATCACAACTGGTATCCTTATGCCTCATCTTTCTTTTCAATAGAGAAAGAGATATTTAATAATTGTGTGCAATACATGTGGGAGGAACCACTTTTGGACAAAATTTGTGGTGATGGATTAATTAGGTGATATGCTTCAAATAATGAATTTTGTGTTGTATTAACTCGCTATCACAGTTCTTTGTATACAGGTCATTACGGAGCCAATAAAACAACTATAAGAGTGTTAGAGTGCAGTTTCTTTTGGCCAACATTGTTCAAGGATGCACAGGACTTTGTGAAAAGTTGTGACAAATGCCACAGAGTCAATATCATTTTGAAAAAAAATGAGATGCCACGGTCAGCAATCTTATAAATTAAAATCTTTAATTTTGGGGGGGCTAGACTTATGGGTTCATTTTTGTCCTCATTCATAAATACTTATATCTTGTTGAGTGTTAACTAAGGTTATGGTAACTCTAACAAATGATGGCTAAGCAGTTCAAAGATTTGTCAAGCGAATATTTAATAGGTTCAAAGCACCAAAGGTCATAATCAATGATAGAGGTACACATTTCTGTGTCAAACCATTTGTGTCTTTGTTAAAAAGATATAGGTGTAACACTGTCGCAACGCCTTATCTTCCCCAAATGAGTGGGATAGCAGAAGTCGTGAATAGAGAGATGAAAAAGATCTTGGAGAAGACTATCAACCAATGTTATAAATATTATACCAACTATGGTACTAGATTAGGTTCTAATATGATACTGTATTGGTATCGGTAAATACTAGGTACCGTTTGAGGCAATTTTTAAATTTGTAAACTAGTCCCTAAATTTTTTCCCCAAATTTTTTTAAAGTTACAAAATAGTCCATTAGTATATTGTCTTGTATACTTTATAACTTTATAACTTTACAACATCCCTGTCTCCAAAAATCATAACAATAAAAATTTAAAATAACAAAATTTTATTTATTTTTATTAACAATAATTTTCAGATATTTCATATATAAATATAACTACAATTAATTTGAAGAAAGACAATCACTATACAAATATAAAATTAAGAATAATACAAAGTATTTAAAATATTACAATTTTATCATATAATAAATAATAAGTACTTCAAAATATCAAATAAAAAGAACAATAAATGTCTTTAACTCTCTAACTATTACAATTTACAATAAGAGTTTGTAATGAGGAAACAATCAAGTATAAGTGAAACCTGAAACAAAAACATTTACAATTACATTGCTTATATAGAATTTTACATATATATCAAATATAAGTAAAATTAAAAGAAGAAACGAAACAAAAACATATAACTTCAATCAATCATCTAGGGGGGATAACAAATGACAAGTCAATGCTTTCCCATCATTTAATGCACCAAATAACATGTCAAGGCTTTCCTATCTAAGATTATCTTCCAAGTCACTCATATCTACCAAACCTTGTTCCTTAGAAACCGAATATATCAAAAGATTGACATTATCAATACAAATTGGATCTACTGAACCACTTGTTCTATTAAGAGTCCTAGTAAAAAAATGTTTAATTATTAAAAATTTAGGAAATTATATCTAAATTAATAATGAATAACATACCTTTCTCGAAGCTTTGAATTGTAATAAGCAAAGGACAAGTCATTCATTATCTTGTGCTCTAATCTATTCCTTTTCTTGTAATTGATGAATTTGAAAATGTTTTAGTTCCTTTCACAAGCTTTTGCACTCACACATTGACTTAAAATTTGAATTGCAAACCTTTGCAATTCTGGAACATCAGTTCCGAATTGATCTTATTAAGAAACAGTAAGTCGTAAGATAATTAAATTAGCTTAATAAACAAAATAAAGTGATAATTAATGTTTAACAAGTAAGAAAAGAGAAAAAACTAATACTTAGAGAAAGTTTTGCTCTTTGTCAAATAGCAATTGGCATCCTAAAATCCCCAAAATATTGCTTATAAAGCTCCATTTATGAGCTCAAGAGATCATACATCATCTTATAGTCAACAACTGTTGTTCGTGACAGAAAAGGGAGAGCCAGAAAAAGCCAGGGCATAATCAAGCACCAAGGGCCACGATTGTGACAGAGAGCATCAAGTCAGTGCACAATCATGGTAGAAAGGATAAATCATAAGCCACAATCATGAGAGGTATGGCCACAATCGTGCCCTGTATCGTGCTGACATGAAAACTTAAATTTTGAGTAATTTTTTATACCATTTCGACTCTGAATTTGACCTAAGGCTACTATAGAATAAATAGCACATTACAAGACAACCGCTGGTAGAAAGGAGAGGGTGAAAAAGAGTCGAGCAAAACAATGAGTTTTTCTGTAAAAATTTGAGAGAAACCTAGAGAGAAATCAAGCGATTGAGGAAGGAGATGAAGGAAGAGAGGCACAGAGATATGTTTAACGCAAAGTATTTCCCAAAATAGGCAGTTTCTGGTAGTCATGACCTTCAAGATCCGTTTCTAACAATTTCAATTCAACCATCACAAAACATACATAAACAACTTCTAACAATTCCATTTCCAACAATTTCCAACAATTTCAATTCAAACATCACAAAACATACATAAACAATTTCCATTTTTGACAACTCCATTTCTAACAATTTCTATTTCCAATAAAATTTTAACAATTCAACCATCAAAAAACATATATAAACAATTTTCATCTCAAACAATTCCATTTCCAACAATTTTCAATAGTTTCAATTCAAACATGACAAAAAATGCATAAACAATCAAATATAATGAAATTATTTTTCAAATTTCATATTGAAAAACATGCCCAAAAATTTAGAAAACCAATTATCAAGTTAGGAAGGTTTTGGATCTAGATCTATTCTAGATCTGACAATTCAGAATGCAATTGATGGCTGGAAATGTTGTCAGAGATCAGTGATGGCAACAATAGACCATTGGAAGCCGAAACTTGGTGGTGTGACTTATAGAGGAGAGTGGGATTGTGCAGACATGCAATAGTGTCACTAGGTGAACTAGAATGGTACGGTAGTGGCATGGAGGAGAATGGAGAGTGGTGCGGTGGTCCTATTATCTACAAAGAGGGAGAGGCGGTCGCTAGAAAGAAGAACAAAAGAGAGAGAGTATGAGTGTGTGAGAAAGAAACAAAGAAAATAGAAGAGAGAGAGAGAGCAAATGAGGGTCAGGTGGGGGGTTTGAAATTTTTGAAAATTTTTTCATTTTTGCAAATAATTCATAGGATTTTTTAAAACTTACAATACCAATGATAGTTATAGGCTATATAATACTTTGGTGGGTAGTTTAGTATGTGTTTAGTTGTTAAATTGAATGATTAGTGCACGTTTAGGTTAAGATTGTGTTATTTAGTTAGATATTTCTGTTTTGAGTGTTTTATGGGATAGAGCATGGTATTGAGCTTAAATTTTATGTATTTAATGTTGGCCCTGGCCTCCATATGGATTTTATGGTGATTTATTTGAAATAATAATAATTATATTTGGGAACATAGCAATAAAATAAAATCTTTCTTTTAATTCACACCACCATATAAAATTCAAAATATGTCATATTAAACTCTGAAAATTTCTAATTCATAAATTCTAAGTTATTTTCATGCTTGATAATTTAATAAAATAAATAAAATAAAATA
>JANZXR010075089.1:0-11347 GCA_027575705.1 Erythroxylum echinodendron | reverse complement strand
CTTGGGTTGGGGTCTCTTTTCCTCAACTGAGCAGCATGCGTAATAGGTGACATGAATAATGAACAAGCTAGCTCGGGGTCATATTCTATGCTATATATGCACCTTTTGTACAGACTACGTAGGACCGTTGTTCAGGGATGCTAATGCGTGGTTACATGTACTGCAATAATAAACGTACCTATACTTTCATAGTGTTTTTGGCACATTATACGTCTTCTTCTTTATCTTTCTAGAGCATCCAGATAAGTTTGCTGTTGTCCACGAGAAACCATAATTCTTTGTCCACTTACTAACCTGACGCCTCTACCAGTATAAGACAAGTCCATTAGAATTCTTTATAACGTGATACATCAACCTTTTACAAAAGCCTTTCTTATTAGAATCACACCTTACTTGACACATCAACCACTTTCCTTTGTATGCCTCAACAGTAGATTCTCACTAGATGCTTAAGCTTTGACAAGCATGGTTAAAATATACTACTACTTCTAATTGGACCACGGCATATTCATGTGCAGGATTTACCAAAATAATATTTTAGTGAGTTCCTATACAAACACGAATTCGTCATCCTTTTTTTTCCTTTTCATGCTTGTAATACTTTTGCACTACTAATGCTTTCTTCGATTGGCAAATAAGTTTTTCTTGGTTGGCTTCTATGTTTGTTGTATCTGGCTTTTTTCTTTAAGTGCCTTTGCTTTTAGTGCTTACCTCTTATGGGTTTGTAGTTGTTTTACTTTCTCTCCTTATGGTCTCCTTTCGAGCTAACTGGATTTTCTCTTTTTCAGTTCTCTAGTTCGTATCTACATTGTGAATCCTAAGGGCTTTTTAGGAAGTACATATGGGAACATATAGGGGTCACGAGTCAAGAGGCATGGCTTTTAATTATGCAGATGGGACACGAGCAAGCTTTTTGGTACGTGCCACGTCCAAGAATAAAAAAGGTGATGACAAACTAAGAATAGGATCTTGGAACATTGGGACCTTTATAGGGAAGTCTTTAGAATTAGTAGAGATTTTAGATAAGTATAAGATACAAATAGCCTGCATTAAGGAGACTAAATGATCAGGACCTAAAGCAACAGAGACAAGGGGATTCAAATTATGGTACTCGGGAGGTCCGTGGAGGCTGAATAAGGTAGGTATCTTAGTGGTCAAGGAACTTATAAATTAAACGGAGGGGATCACAAAGGTAAATGATAAGATTATGGTGGCAAAAGTTATTATTAGCAATGGTGTTCTCAATTTAGTGTGTGCATATGCACCTCAAGCTGGTTTAGATAAATAACAAAAACTTCTATTCTGGGCGACACTAGATGGAGTGATCCAACAAATCCTTACTACTGAGTAGGTTATCTTAAGAGGTAACTTTAATGGGCATATAGGGATTGTTTTAGACGAATATATAGCGACTCATGGGGGCTTCAAATACAGCACTAGAAATGAAAGTGGGAATGCCTTATTGGGCATGGCCATAACGTTTGAGTTAGTGATAGCAAATTCCCTAATTAAGATAAATGAGGCGCACTTGGTGATGTTTAAGAGTAGCGCGACCAAGATGCAAATGGATTATTTTCCTGTCAAGAGGAGAGCTAGAGCATGGTGTAAGGATTTCAAAGTGCTTCTGACTGCATGATTAGTAACCCAATATAGATTGCTGGTTTTGGATCTAGGAATTAAGGGATGGAGGACACATCAATTTACTCAGCATTATCAAAAAATTAAATGATGGGATCTAAAAGGGGACATAGTGGAACAATTTATGACTCGAATCCTATATGGAGCAGTATGGTCCATGAGAGGGGATGTTAATCGAATGTGGGAGGGAGCAGTTCCCTTAATGAGAGAAAATGCCACAAAACTCCTAAGAGTCTTTAAAGGGACGAGGGCAGGTGAATGGAATCTTGGGGGTGGTTGAAAGAGGTTCAAGGGACGGTGAAGGCAAAAAAGAGAGCATACAAAGATCAATTAGCAAGTACAACAGAGGCTGAGCGAGAAACTAATAGAATAAGGTACAAACTGGCAAAGAAGAGGTCAAAGAAGACAATTTTAGTGGCTAAAGGAGAAGCTTACGAGACTTTGTACAGGAATTTGGATACGTACAGGGGAGAACAAAAAATTTTCAAGTTGGCACAAGTTATGGTATGCAATACGAGGGATTTAAACCAATTCTGCTATATACGAGATGAAGCAGGACAGAAACTCATGGAAGCCCATGTCATCAAGAGTAGATGGTAGAGATACTTTTTTGGCCTGTAATGAAGGCATCTTGGACAATGTAAAGTTAGATGACCCCTCCATGTTAGAGCATTTTCTTAACTGGTCTCAATGTGACAGGGTCACAAGGGAAGAAATTACAAAGACTTTAAAGGAGATGGGGAGTAGAAGGGCAGTAGGTCGGATGAGATCTTTATTGAGGTATAAAAGAGAATAGGAGCTGTCAGTATTGAGTGGTTAGTTTAGCTTTTTAATGTGACCCTAGAGTTAGCCAAAATGTTGGATGAATGGAGACTGAATAGGTTGATCCCATTATATAAGGCCAAAGAGGACATCCAACATTGTCACAACTATAGAGGCATTAAACTAATAATTCACACCATGAAGCTATGGGAGAAGGTGATAGAGAAGAGAGTCCGTAAAGCATTTTTTATATCAACCAACCAATTTGGATTTATGCATGGTAGGTCCATGACAGAAGCGATACATCTCCTCCATAGGCTAATGGAATGCTACAGGGAACGAAAATGGAATTTGCATGTAGTTTTTATTAATTTGGAGAAGGCATAGGACAGGGTTCCTAAGGAAATCTTATGGAGGTGTTTAGAGACAAAGGGAATTCCTATTATATATATACACGTAATTAGGGATATGTATGAAGGAGCAATGACTAGCGTACAAAGGGTAAGAGGCGACACGAAAACGTTTTCTATTGGTATTAGACTACACCAAGGCTCCGACTTAAGCCCTTTTTCTATTCGCATTAGTATTAGATGAGCTTACCAAACATATTCAAAGAGAGGTACCTTGGTGTATGTTATTTGTTGACGATATTATCCTCTTGGATGAGACCAAAGAGGGGTCAATTTCAAGTTAGAATGTTGGAGAGAAACGTTAGAGTCGAAAGGTTTTTAAATGAGTAGGACAAAGATGGAGTATTTAGAATACAACTTTTAGGGAGGTCAGATGGTCTATGAGGCGGCGGTAGCAATTAATACTAACATTATACCAAAAAAATCAAGTTTTAAATACCTCTGGTCCGTCATTCAGAGTGATGGTAATATCGATGCTAATATAGTCCATCGTATCAGATCCGAGTAGGTCAAATGGCAAAGCGCGTTAGGGGTCTTATGTGATAAAAAGATTCCATTAAAGCTTAAAGGGAAATTTTATAGAATGGTGATTCGATCAACCATATTATATGAGGCGGAATGTTGACCCACCAAACGTGGACATACAAGACAGTTGTTGGTAGAAGAGATGTTTATGCTCCGGTGGATGTGTGATATTACCATAACAACTAAGGTTCAAAATCGTGTAGTAAGAGACAAACTACAAGTGACTAGTACTGCCGACAAGTTGAGAGAGGCCAGGCTTAAGTGATTTGGGCATATGAACAGGAGACACCCTGATGCTCTGGTACGTCACTATAAGAAAATAACTCTTCATGAATGCAAAAGGAGAAAAGGGAGGCCAAACAAAAAATGGAAGAAAGTGATCAAGAAGGATATGATAGAGTTGGCCCTTACTAAGGAATTGGCCAGAAATAGAAAATTCTAGTGTGTTAGGATATGGGTAAAAGATACCCTCTAAAGTGCACCAAAACAGTCGAGGAAGTTATTAAGAATCATTTATTGTAAAGCTCGGACGACATATTTAACCGTTAGGAAGTCTAACCATAGTGTCCAATTTGTCTTTTCTAGGTGCAAGTCGTGGACAAGTCTTTCTGTCATACTACTTGCTTTTTAGTTCGGGTGTATGGAGAAAGGTCCCTTGAGGCCATCTAATACTGTAGGATTGTCATACTCATGTGGTTACTGAGAAAGGATCCTTAATACAACTAGAGACATGAAAAGTAGTACTTTGCAACTTATTAGGTATTAAAAGAACTGGGCACCATATTAAGTATTTTCTTTTTATTTATTTTATTTTTTATTTATTTTAATTTTATTTACCTACTCTTTTAACATACCAGTTTTACATATCTACTCTTTTAACCTACATCACTTTTTTATTGTCACATTTGCATATGGTTTTACTAGATCTATAAGGGTAAGGCTGCATATTATCAGACCTCCCTAGACCCTGCTTTGATGTGGGATTC
This sequence comes from Erythroxylum echinodendron, assembly GCA_027575705.1. Lineage (NCBI taxonomy): Eukaryota > Viridiplantae > Streptophyta > Magnoliopsida > Malpighiales > Erythroxylaceae > Erythroxylum > Erythroxylum echinodendron. Next base: position 7,026 of record JANZXR010075089.1, on the reverse strand, counting down.
AAACTGGGTGTGATGATGAGTTAGGTAGACAGTTAAACCACTATAAGCCACGCCATAGTACTCAGCAATGGTAGAAACTAAGTAACCCATACCTAAATTGTTGCTCCTCTTAAAAGTCACTACAATAGCATTAAGCACATGTGTGGAGGTGCACACTTGAATGCTGTGATCTATGCACCACAACAAAAAAAAGTTCCATACTTGAGCACTTGTTGGTTTCTGATTTGTCAAAAACCATTTGACACATGAATTTATATAATAACAAGTGCTCATGGCTTCGTATAATGTTGTTATGGGCATTCTTAGAATCGAATCACTCCAACCCAGTAAGCTCATTCCAATAACAGGAAGCATGAAAATCATCATGCTGATCGATAATGGAAGATTCAGGGAAACCACAAATATCATACATAATTTCAAAGTTCAACTCATAAGGTTATCCCTACAACCTAAACCACATTTCAATAGGGTTACTAGTTTTGAACTAAAGGGAAGTGAAGAATTTAAGGGTGAGCTCTTGGTAGAAAGGATATTGGAAGTGTATGAATTTACTATACTAAATTCTTTATGCGAAATTCTCTACCCTATCTTGCAATTCTAGCCTATCGAGCATAGCAAAATCAAAATACTTCAGGACTACTATTTGTTTAACACGAAGGGATTGGAATCGAATACCTTCCTCCTCTGTGTAGATTAGAAAGGGTGCTCCGAAATATGTCACCTCGTTCCTTCGCCCTCGACCTGAGAATTGATTTCTTCTCGATGATTGGTTGTGCTTCACTAACTACTTAATGCATGGCATAATGGACTGCAAGTAGGTGGAAGTTGGAATAAAGTGAAAATTTAGAAGTTAGTTAGAGAGAAGTGAGAGTGTTTGGAGGTTCTAAACTTAGAGAGATAAAGTTAAAATGAAAGTGAGAAAAAAATAAAATACGAGATGAATATATAGGTGAAGGAAGCATAAAATGGTAAAAAATTTAGCTGAAAATTGTGTGGACAGTTTTACCCTGCCGCAGACCACGATCGTGGCATGTATTAATTCCACCAATTTTTCAATTTTTTTCTTCTTTTGTCCTTATACACATTCCTGAGATCCCTTCTTAACTCTTTTATAGCTCTTTCACCTCTTTTTTGCTTACTTCTTTGATCATCTTACTTATGTCGAAGTCTTATGCCTTCTTGACCTTATTTGGAAATGAAATAACCTAACTACGAAATTCAAACTATCTAATCATCAAAGGAAATAACGTGGAATTAACAATCCGTAGATTGCCTCCCATATAACCCTTCTTTTAATGTCAGTAGCTTGACGCTCTTCTAGTTAGTGCTCAAGGTGGTTCAAATGAATCATACAATGGTAGCGCAATCATCGATCTTACAATTTGCAAATGAGCTACTATACTCTAGGTTCCACCTTCTTTCTGCTTCACCTTCCTAACACCTTCTCCTCTGCAATTGTTTCTTTCTAAATGCATTCCTAGGATCCTCAATATCTTCTCATTGATCTCATTTCTTTGATGTTAATAAATAAGGGAGAACTATTGTCATTCTTCAAAACTATTGTCGTTCTTCGACACAGTGAAGGTTATTTGATCCTCTCTATTAGAGTAGTGCTCTAAAGGTAATCACCTCTAGCACTTTTGTAAAGACTTTATTTTGATTAATAAAGCAAAATGCATTTTTCATTAATTTGATATTATTTTATATATAAATTGATATTGATCTTAAATCGAATTAATGAAGTTCATGATACAAAACATAACATGAAGGAAATCATGATGAGATCATGATAATAAGATTCCTATCATGTGAAATTATGTTACTATCTAAATAATCCCTAGTTATAGGATTAACAAGACAGGACATTATTAATATAGACAGATTAGCACATGTTATACTCCTTGATTTGATCAAGCAATAGATCTCATAAACTGTAAGCATGAGTTATTTAGAGTTAACATGTGGATGCTTACTAAAGGTAATAAGTACATCGGATGACCGCTATGAGATTATTATATGGATGACCTATCTAATGTCAATGATTAATCTCATCATAACAATGGTACAAATATCTTTAGACTTGAGTTACTTAAGGATGTCTTAGAGATGAATCCTGTACTTTGACATTATTCCTTGTTACCTCAAGATGAGCTCGCTCTTAGGGTGGTGATTGGGTACACTTATTTATATTCAAAGGTAATTGGGTAGCTAATAAAGGATTCACCACTTTTAATATAAGAAGATGATACCCACGGCCTCTTGTCGGGGTCATTACTTGGGAGTCTTTGTCCAGAGCAATTATGTGTCATAAAGAAAGTCTTCAATGACATATAAGAGTAATGAGAACCCAGGACAAGAACTAACATCACTTGGACTAGATATAATGTAGTTAGTCTAATGGGAGTTGACACATAGCCCATACTACGAACCAAATGAGGTATAGTATAGTGAAAGGACGAATTTCATAGCAATTGTCTATGAAAAGGTTTATAAGTTGCATAATTAACTACCAAAGAGTTTGTTTGTTAATCCACTCATATTCTGGTAAATAGGCATCATGAAACCATTCATGATGTGCTTAAATTAAGAGTTAACTCAAGTGCCTAAAATAACCGAGAACTAAAGGTCACATGCATAAAATATTAGATGAAAAACAAGTGTGTATGGCTTTTTTTAAGCAGGTCACAATAATGCCTCATAGGGCCACGATCGTGGCCTAAGGTGAGTCATGTCATGATCGTGACAACAATCATGAAATGGTATATATGTGAGTTCTTCACTTATGTACAAGAGCTTCCTTCACTTCTTACACACTTAAGTGATAGAGAAAGGGTTCTAGAATAGTTCTAGAGTGAGAATAAGGTGTTTAGAGTCTTGTTCTTGCAATTCATGCAATTGTTGCATGAATCAAAGTGCATGCAACAAGATTCTTGATCTATCTTCTATCATCTTGAGCATCTACTAGTACTCATCTAGTTTAGTGCTCAAATAACCCTTATACATTGTTTCTTCTTCCATATTTGCGTGTTCTTAGAGATCAAGGAAGGGTTTGGTGTTTGCAGCAACCCAAACAAGGAGAAGAAACAAGAAAAGAGGAGATACATAAGGTAAAAAGTTTATATTTCATGTAATTTTATACATATCTATACATGCATTTTAGATCTTGTGTCCAGGTTATCATGGTGTCGAAATCTTGATTCTAACACTTCCACTGCATTTGTATACATGTGATTCATGCAACCATGGCAAATCCAATAGTGGTATCAGAGCTAGTTTATGCATGTAATAGATGATGTATTGAACATATACAAAGTGTTTGCTAGGTTGTGACTGACTTGCATGTTGATTTGGAAAAAATTTTGTAAATTGTAGAAACATTTTTTTCTGATTTTCTTTTGGAAAGTTTTTATAAGATGTTATTTTATGTTTTTTCCAAAGGAAATTGCAATTGAATTTCATTTGCTATTTTATTTCGAATTAATATCCAATCTATTTATATGTTGATTTCTAGAAATTTCTGAAAAACTGAATGCATATGTTGACTTTGAAAATTTTGCAATAATTCTAAACAAATTATATTTTTCTTTCATATAAATGTTTATAAGTTGTTATATTATGTGTTTATAAAAGGAAAATGCAATTGCATGTCATTTTATATTTTATTACGAATTTAGTTTCAGCTTGATGCATGTATGAAGGTCTGGAAATTCTTGAAATGTGATGAACATGCATGCATGTAAATTATATATTAATTTTTATGAAAAAATTTATAAATTTTATGCATGCACATGCAAGATGAGATGTTGCCACATGTATGAGAGGCATGACACTTATTGTTAAAGTGGTTATCTTATGCATGCATGATGTAATGGTTGACTAGTGTTAGAAGTAATGTGCAAGTGTCATACATATATGATATGCTGCCTATTTCCTATTTATTAATAAATAATTCCTAAGAATTAGTTTCTGTAATTTTTTATTAGAAACATTTAGGATGTGTATAAGACTCTGGAATTTTTCCAGAATTAATTGAATTTGATTCAATTAATAAATAAATTCAAAGTCAACATTGGTTAATTTTTTGAAAGTTGATGGAGTTGACTTACTAAATGACTTATAATGTATGTATTTTGGTTATGAGACCTAAATAAGCTTCTTATGTGATAAGAAATGTATTATTTTGATGGTAATAGCATGCTTAATGCTTGTGCTTGAAATTAGGATTTCGGAAATTTTCCAAACATCAAATTCGTCCTTTTAGTGTCTAAGAGGTTAACTTATTTATCTTGACGATTTTAGCCGTCAAGATAATTTTCGATCGTGTTGAAATTGTTTAGATAAATTTAAGATGATCTAGGGATATTATAGATGAATAATTGATGTACGAGAATTTTGGAAACCATCGGGATTAATTTAAAATTAATCCAATTAGAGCATAGCATTTCTAGTGTTACTCGATAAAGGCATATAAACTAGGATTAAAGTGTTCAATCTAGACATCAAAATAATTAATTTTAGGGTTCTTAATCGAATCACATTTATAATTCGAATTAGCCAAGACTGACACTAGTACCTGATTAGGTTCAAGAGTTGAATCCAATCACGAACTTTGGATGCATAGTCAAGTCACAACCTAAATTTAAACCTTCTTTGAGTAATACATGCACTGGATATAGGCTCAATTCAACTGAGTTGTCTATAATCTAAATGTATATGTGATTTATATAATCAAGATCATCCAAGTATTGATGAGACCAAAGGAAAAATCCCTCAACCAAAATATTAGGACTTACGTCTTCCATTGATATGGCAAGAATCAAAGTTCTTTTAAAGTTGGGTTGTTAGGCAAACCTAATCCTGCTCTACACAAATATGTTCGAACAATGGAAATTAGATTTATGGATTAATGAGTTGGTCCTAACTAGAAGCATTGATTTGTTGGGCAAACCTAAAGTCAACGTGGATAAGTCAAAGTTGGGTTATATATATGGGATGTATATAAATCAAGAGTTGGTTACCCAATGAGTGTGCTAAATCAATAGTTAATGGAACAAGTCGATAGGTACATAATTAAATGCAATTGGTATGAATGATACCTACCAATTAACCTAAGGTGGCTTGTTGGGCAAACCCAAGGTCATTTTTGGTGACATTGGATATTGACCCATTAAGAAAACTATAATTTTTCTCAAATTTGTAGTAAGGGCTATGGATTTGAATTAGAATAATAGGACCCATAATGCATGTTATTAAAGTCCTTATAGATATGCATTAAGTATACATTCTAACACTTTCTATCGTTCTTCTAAGTTGCCGAATCGTACGATGTCTTCTAGTGTGAACCTATGCTTCCTGTTAGATTCCAACAAACTTACGGGACCAAGCTTCTTAGATTTGCTACAGAATTTGAGAATTGTTCTCAAATCTGAAAAGCTAGGATATGTCCTAGATTAACCACTTCCCGATCCCCCTGCTGTCGATGCGTTTGATGAAGATCAGAAAGCTTATAAGAAGCTACTAGATGATAGTGAGTTGGCTAGTTGTATAATGTTGGCCTCTATATCACCAAAATTGCAAAAGCAACATAAGGCTATGGATACTCATACCATTGTCTACCATCTGGGGGAATTGTTTAATAAGCAAACTCAGTCTGAAAGATTCGAGACCTTAAGGTTGCTTTTTGGTTTAAAGATGGCTGAGGGATCATCTCCAGTGCAGTGTGCACTGAAGATGAATGGATATATTGAGAGGTTATGCAGTTTGGGTTTCCTTATAGATCATGAATTAAGTATAGACTTAATTCTAACTGGTTTGACTAATGGTTATTCACAGTTTGTGTTGGCCCCTTGAAATTTGTTTTCCATTAACTTCAGCATAATAGCTTACGGAATAAATGCATGAGAAGAAATTGAGGGTATTTTTAGTATATAGCTTAAGTAACAAGGGTAAAGTGAACTTTTGGGAAAGGCATGGTGGACTTGTCTTCTTGGCAAAGTGGTAGCGTGAATGAAAGTAAAAACAGAAGAAAAGAGGCTTCGGATGAGAGTGGAAAGAAGAGAGTTGTGAGCTAAATTTCCATTTTTGTAAGGCTTAAAGAGAGAATACAAGTGCATTCAAGAGGGGAAAAAGAAAGAAGGAGGAAGGAGCTTTCTTTGGAGTTAAGAATCTCATTGCTTGGTGAAGATTTACAATAAGTCATTTAGTGAATGTGCTTTAAGGCTAGCCGAATCTGGATATTTTGTTTAAATAAGAGTTGTGTTTCTTTTATGAAGGGAATCAAAGAGGGGTTTAAGAGAGGCAAGGAAATCAAGAGGAAAGACATCCATAAGTCGGATACAGAAGCAAGCAAGGATCTTAAGGTGGGTTACAGTTTTATAATGAAGCAATACGACAAAAATGTTTATCTTCAATAATTTCGATTTCTGCATAAATGCGCATTTGTTTGTTCTATTTTGGTATAGCACAAAGTGTCATAAATGTGTTGCATGTTTTGCATACAAAACTATTTTCTGCAAAAAGTTACATACTTTATGAAACCAAGTTTCTGATCCGAAAGCAAGAATTTCAAGAACTACCATTTTGGGCAGTAAGCTTTCAAAAAAATGAAAATTATATATTATGTGGGTTTATGGTGGTCCCTTAAGTTATGACAGTGCACTTGTCTAAAGGCTTCTCCCACCTGCCCGCTAGTGACATGGAGCTCCTTTAAGGACTCCCATAAGTTCACAGCTACGCAAGACCATAAAATGGAATTGCGCTAGTACGTTCTGCTCATGGCTACATAGGACCCTTTAAGGGAAATGTGTAGTACGTTCTGTTTTGGATCCACCTGAGCCATTCTGATGTACTAATGAATTGTGTGACAATATGAATGCATGCATAATCTGCAACTGAACATGTTTTGTTGTATAAAAGGTTTTCTGCTCGTTACTTAGTTATAAATCTGTTACCCACGAGCTTTAAGCTCACCCCCTCCAACTTCTGTCAAACTCAGGTGAAGCTCAAGAGAGTGATTAAGTCAGGATG
>JANZXR010075059.1:0-11350 GCA_027575705.1 Erythroxylum echinodendron | reverse complement strand
TCCTAACTTCTCCGATTGACCTCACTTGGGCCTGATTCTCAGGTCCGACCCGTTCTATGGAAACGGGATGTTACAGGAGCGGGTAAGTCGGTCTTCTAATTGAAGGGACGATAGTACTAGGTAGTATTGTATGTGGTCTTATATAGTGGTAATTCTTGTATAATACATTGTTGTACTTGTACTCAGTTTAGGTAACATTAAGTCTGTACAAGTTGATTGGTTTTAATCTTGGTATTTGTATGAGATCTGGTTTTGAGCAATCTCTAGCAATGTACATAAACCCTTAATTCTTGATTTATAATATTACTGATTTATAAAAAAATGTTTTCATATTAAGTTGCTCTAACTCTATATCAAATGCACTTACCATGTCTAAAGAACTTGTATGTTCTTATACTTCATAACTAATGAGAACACCTCATAAAAATGAATTTTCCTTTTATATAAAAAACCATGTGCCACTAACTTTGAATTGAACCTAAATGGCTTAACTCTAAGACTGCCTTCTTTCATCTTAAATACCTATTTACATCATATTGTCTTTACACCTTTTGATAATGGTATAAGTTTCCATGTCTAGTTTTTTGTATAAAGACTTGATCTCCTCATTTATGATAATCAACAATTATGATGCTTCTTTTTTTATCTAATGCTATTTATACTTTTTGGTTTTTCTTTTTGTACATGTATAGACTTATTTTTAACTATAATGTTTCGAATTACAATTTAAAACTCCACCTTCTGGTTAGAACTCTGATCTTGTTCACTTGTAATTTAAAAATCTAACTTCTCGTTAGCACCTTTATCCTTTTTACCTAAAAGATAATCAAGCTCCTCTCTATGGCTAAGCATAATAGATTCATCAAAAGTAGCATCTCTACTAATAATAAATTTTGACCTATAGTATCGTGTCTCACTATATCTTCCTTTCCATAAACTCATCACTAACATATTAAATATTTTGAGTGTCTTAACTTGTTCTCCATTATGTTTTTTTAACCATAATCTTCCAATCCTTTAAATTTTCAAATACCTTATCCTTCAATTTCAAAAAATATATCTAAACTTTTGTAGAATACTTCATCCTTGAGCATGAAAGATTTGTCAAGCTCAAGACGTTAACCGAGCACCACTAAGGGGCAACCCAAGAATTAGTTTACGTTTTATTTTTAAATTCTACTTCCTTTTGTTTCTATCGTAATGTTAGCATAGGATTTTATTAAGTGTTGATGTGTTTTAGGTTAAGACATTAAGCATCTTGAAGAGATTGTGCATATTTATCGTAAGTGCAAAATTTTAAATTTTGTTTCACATTGTACACATTTATAAAAAAACTACATGTTCACTAGAAATGCTCATGTAAACTTACATAGTCTGATACATACTTGTGCAATAGATCACGTATGCTTGTGGTAAATTACAAGCCAATCTCTAAGATTTTGAAGAGTTTGTGCTTACACAGTCAGCTACACAACCATGTATCAGACTATACAAGTCCGTAATAACCTTTAAATTACCCCACCTCTTTTTTTTTTCTCATTCTCTCTTATCTCTCTACTTCTTCATTGTTGCCCTCTCTTTATCCAACCATATTTGTAGCATTTTTCTTCGTAATTTTCGAAACCTAAGTATTCTCATTGGTTTCTCTTATTTATGCATAAATAATTGGGTATTTTGTAATTTTTTGGGATTTTCACCCCTAAAAATGCTAGGGTTAGGTTTTGAAATTTTTTGTAAATTTTCCTGATTTTGGGCTTGATTGTGATAGTTGAGTTACATTCTCACCTATATGATTTATTGATTTAATTTGATGAATTATATGCGATTTGGATGAAATTTCAATTGGGATTGTAGTTTTTGCATTTTTGCTTACTAATTGTTAAATTATGATGATTTTTTGTGTTATTAGGATTAGTTGGTTATTTTTATAGTTAATTTCAGTTGTTTTCTTATTTAATGTCATTTTAATTATGATTTTACATGAATTCAATGTTTAATTTTATTAATTTTGGGTAATTGTTAGTTAGTTTAGTTTTAGTTGTTAATTACAATTTCTGATTTTAATTTTGTGATTAATTAAGTTATCAGTTAGTTTTCCAATGATTTTAGATTATTTTATTTTATTTTAATTTAATTATTTAATTCTTTGTGTTAAATTCTTTGTTTTTATTTTGATTATGTTTTTTAATTTTCATTACTAACGCATTTTCATATTTTAACATTTTAGTAAGCATAAGAAATAATTGTGGGGAAAGGGTATTTTCATACTTTCTTTGCGATTTTCTCATATTTATTTAAAGTTTTAGGCACAATTACGGGACCACGGTGAGCAAAAAAACTACTAAGGAAGCAATAACAAGGGGAAGGGCCCTCTAAAGACTCGAGGGGAGCTCACACAGTCCAACCACCAGAGCAACCTTCAAATGTTACTTTTCAATGCTGCGACATATAAGGAGCAAGTAGCCCAAGGAGAATACTTTCGTAACAGGCCATAGTATTAATTGAGAGGTGCTAGGGTAGGTTGATTTGGTCTAGCAAGTTTGTGACGTTATTGATGTTGGAGCATGCTCCCAATTTTTCAAGATCATGGAGCCCTTATACTGGGAGCTGACACTCGAGGTGATCTTCATGTTCTTTATGAAGAAAGGACATCACGATTAGGACCGGTTAAAAACTATCTAGTTTTGGCTACTAAGGGAGATGGTACGTATAAGCTATTCAGAGTTCTCTATCACAATGGTGTTATACGACCAAGAAATCATGGTGACTCCAAATTACCTAGCGTTGTGGATAGACTTCCCATATAGGATGTCTTCTCACCAATTTCAGAACAATATCAACGAGGATGATGACTACGACCTGAGCAAATCGAAGGCATAGTCTTTGTGACACCTGACACTCAGAAATCTATTTATACACTCAGATATATATATATATAAAGAGAGAGTTCTAAGTCATACACTAAGCAAGTAGGGAGACAGTCATGGCATTATTGGAAATCTAGGCATGTTTTACCTTTGGAGCATATGTGAGAGGACGAAAATACATCTGAGGCATGCATTAGCCCAGTTCATGTAGGATTAGAGCAAAGAAAAGAAGGTTGGTACGATCTGTGTTAGAACTTATATGATGAGGCTTATATGGTGAATGGGGGGTTTTCAATAACTTCCAACAATGCGACTAATGGGTACCATAGTAGCACTAAGTCTCGATATGATGAAGCATATACATATGGTGAGCAGATGGAGTGGACTTATCGGATACATTTACCGGCCAAATGGAGTTCTCGACTAGCTGGTTGGATCGTTAGGTAGCAAAGCAGCCACTACAGTAGAATTCATTGCCATCCAGATGGGAGGGGTTGCATATAAGGAGGTTATTGAGAAAGTACCGAGTGTGCCGACACTATAGCTGAACTAACTGAAGATAGCTTGGCTAGAGACACACATAGGGCAACTAATGGGTACTCAACGTAGTATTTGAGTACAAGAAATAGAGATTGTAGAGCAAATAGGGCAGCTCAATGTCTATAATAAATGGATTGGGGGACTTATTGATACAGATGGCGAGCCATCAACAGATTACTTTTCTACCTTCACCATCTAGAGTGGTTTCATTGTCCTCAACTCCTCTATATTTTGAGGATGTATGAATTTTATTTTTTCTAAACATTAATGCAATTCTATTTTCATTTATGTCATTTTTATTTCCATGTCTCTTAGTTATTTAGTTATTGTAATTTTCTTTTATCTTTTTATCCCTTTTTGTTTATATTTTACAAGGATGATTGCATCCAATATTGGGTGGAAACTTCACCAAATTTAGAATATTGTAATTCTTACTATTCAAGAGTAGTACCAAACTTCATCCCTTTCTTATTTTTTATTTATCTATGCTTATATTATGTACAATCAGGATAGTGTACAATTTTAAGTATGGGGAAGGGATTTCTTAAGCTTATTATAATCTCTGTCGTTACATTTTATTAACTGATATCTTGAATTTGTTAAAATTTGTCCTAAGTACTTTAGATCATTATTAACTAATGAATTGAATTAGTATGCAAAAGGATGAAAGTTAGAATAAACTTGCTTTTATAAGTTTTATTTTCAGTAATCATTGAGATAATTAATTTGAATAAAGATTTCATATTATTTACATACACAAAATCATTTTTTTGTGAGCTTTTAAGCCTAAAAGCAAATACATCATTATTTAGGTTCTTTTATTGTTTCATGTGTGTTATCATGCATAGTTAGATAACTCTATAACTTACTTTTATTATTCATATTGTGACCACATATATTAAATTAAAAGCATTGAAATGATAAAGGCACTTAGATTAATTATAACCAAAATATTAACATTTACCTTATCTTTCTTGAAGCCTTTTTATTATTTTGAACCCCTGAAGGTTATTTACATTTTCTATGAATGCTTAAAATATAAAATAAAATAAAATAAAATATAGATGCTGTGATCATGAAAAAAGTTAAAATTATAGTACCAATGGACTTAAAAAGTGAGGGGGCTATATTACAAAAAAAAACTTAATTTGATTTTGTAAATTCCTTTTAATTTTATCATCATTTCATTATCCCTATCATACCTTACCTAAACCCCATTAAAACCTTGTAACAACACCTTTTGATTTTTATTTCTAGTTTACTTATAAGTGGATGAGATAGTGTCATATATCAAGCTTATGGTTAAATATTTTTCTGTACATTGATTTGATAGTTTTTTTAACATTTTTCACCCTAAACGAGTGTATTGAATGAATTCCTAGTAAGAATGTGAAAATTTATGTTTTTGATTTCAAAAAGATTATTGATGTGATTATTATTGATATTGACTTATAAAGGTTAGTTTTAGGATACCTCGAATGTCATTGTATGTTAATTTGATTAATATGATATGATGATTTACAGTGTAGATGGATGATAGTTATAGATTGCATGATGTTTTAGTAGGCATTTTAGTATGTTTTTAGTTGTTAATTAATTGATTCATGCATGTTTAGGTTTAGAATTGTGTTAGTTAGTTAGATATTTGTATTTTGAGTGTTACGTGGGTTAGAGCATGCCATTGAGTTTTAATTTTTTGTATTTGAGGTGCCTTGATGTATTTGTTAGTGTTTGAGATGAGATATTGAAGAATGGAGGAGAATCGAAGGAAGTCTAATGGAGGGTCCAAAGCCACAATCGTGACAAAAGCCCATTCATTAGGCCGGGATCATGGCTTGGGGGCCGCGATTGTGACAAAAGCAAATTTTAAGGATCCATTATTATGGCTTGCGTGATAGCAAATGCTGACTGGCTTCTAAAACTTATCTTTACGAGGTTATTTCAGACTTTTTGGGTTTTGGTAAAGCCTAGTTTTTACCCTAAATAGAAAAAAACTATAGAGAGGGCAGAGAACCTAATTTTTTGTGTTCCTCCATTTGTTACATTGGAAAAGATCCAAAGAAGAGGAAGAACAAGAAAGAAGGAGGAGAAAGGAAGAAGGAAGAAGAAGGGCAACTGTTGCTGCTATCTTCCCGATCCATCCCAACCCTTCCAAGTAACATTTCATTTCATATTTTTTATTCTTTCTTTTGAATGTATGAGATGGATTCGACAGTGATGGATTTGGGTTTGATGACGATGTTCTAAACTCTTTTAGGGATTTGTTCTTGATACAATGTTAATGTGATTTCTTTTGATGTTAATACATTAGATATTGTGACTATTTGTTGTATTTGCATGCTTTGGTAACAAATTGAGAGAGTAAACTGATAGCAAAACGATTAGATTAGGTAATGAGAGTTAAAAAATCTAATAGATCACGCCAATAATCAAAGTAGTAATTTATATGAAGACAGATCTCGTATGGGGACTCGATAGTCTGTTAGAGGGCTTAAGATCTAATTGGATGTGTAGGCTTTTTATTAATTGAGAGATTGTAAATTCCATAATTCAGTTAGGGGTTATAATTTAGGGTTTAATAATTATAACTTGAGAGAGAGTAATCCACCCTTCAAAAGTCTAGGATTGATATCGTATTAACTCAAGTAATCATGTTAGCATATGATAATGCGATAAATCCCTCTTCTTATAATCGACTATCTTGCTTGTATGATTTTTGATTGTTCATTGGTGGTGCTCAATTCTAATTTCTTTATGTTAATTTTACAATTCCATTTTTTATCAATCCATATTCGCTTCTTTACTTTTCTGTTTAGTTTTCCTTTTCATTTTAATTATCTTTTAGGCTTTAGATAACTTAGGGGTCGACACCTCATATACTAGACTCACGACCCGTGCACTTGTGGTATAGTGAGGGATAAGAAATTGTAGAACTTGCCCACTCAATCAATGGATAAGTTGAGGATAATAAGGGATGGATCTTTGTAAGATTGATGATTTATATGATTTGCTTGATAATAAGTAAAGGCTTAAATGTAGGGATTTTTGATAAATTATTATTTGACTATATTTATATACCCATATTTAATGTGTTTTGCTCATTAGTTAATATTTTATACTAATTTTGGTACTTAATTCGCTTCAAGTGTATTTTTAGGTGATAATTGCCTTCTTCAACCAAAAGGAGAATAATTTAGATGAAATCGGGCATGGAAGGAAGATTTAAAGAAAGTGAGGACATATATAACTGTGTACAGTGCCTATTTAAGTCTCTATAAACTTGTAGAGATTTGAAGAATATCATTTCTAGTTATGTGAAGTTACATGCCCATGTATGTTGATATACATAGCTATGTACGTTGTCTGTGTAAGTCTTTGTGCCTATGTAAAATTGCAAATTTAGGGGTTTTTGAAGATACACAATCACCTCCATGACCATGTATGTTAACTGTGTATAACCCAGAAACCCTAGTTTTTACTATAAAAGGATGTGATCAGAAGTAAAGTAAGAGGAGGCTAGTTTTAAAGCACCTTCTTTGCACAAGATTTACCATATAAAGCAGGGAGTTTTATGGAAGAAATGGCACATGGTACTTTAATGAGAATTTCTCTAATCATAATTAATTCATTGAAATCCTCGTCTTGATTCTCAAAACGAGCCGACTTCTTATGAAATCTATGATTTCATTTGGCTTGTCTCATTTTTCACTAATGACTTCTACACTTGTCTTTTTATTATTAGATTTTTAGTACTTACTTCAAAGAGGATAGGTCTTATAAAGGATGAATTTTTTGAATTTGGCTTTTCTAACAATAATGAATTGTTTTTCTCAATTTTGGCAATAAACCTTTGTCGTTGAAGGCTTCTCTTTTGAGTTTAAGTTAAGGGTACTAGATTCTTGAAGTGTCTTTCTCACTTCTATTGCCAAGATGGCGATACTCGTTGTGGTATTATAAATCTAGGTTATCTATGTTGAAAACTTAAAATTCAAGGTTTATGTCTTTGTCTAAAGACTTAGGTGAACTCTATTTAGTGATATTTCCTTGAAATTTCTACCATCTTCTAGATTATAGGAATTTGCTCACTACCATTCCTGAATTTGGAATTATAGTTAGGAAAAAAAAATTTATTCCTTAATTTGATGTTGATGCTAGATGTTCTGCAACAATTTTCAACTTCTTTTTGACATCTAACAATAGGTGTAACTCGAATTTGGTAGCATTAACAATTGCCATCGAAGGGCATAGGTGTTCATATATCAATATACTTTGGTTAGCTCCATCGAACAACATAATTCCCTTATTGATTCGGTCTTGGATCACAATCTTGAACCTCCAACATGAATTTGTCTGGTGGCTCAATATATTGTGATATTTGCAGTAGTCTTATCCTCTGAATTCTTTTTTTATAAGAATTTTATGCTTTGGCAATAAGGTAATTTTGCAATAAATAATCAAATATCTCCTTTATTTTAGTTGTGTTAAAAGTATATTAAACTTGAGTAGATGAAGCCTACATTTCCCTTTTGCCTTCTAGGGATTTACACTCCAAAGAGGGATAAACACAAGTTCTAGGGATTAAGAATTTGCTTTTATAACATAAGTTCCTATTGCATTATTCTTTCAGTGTCCTTCTTCCCTAAGAAGCTCTTCACATTCAGAGGCTTTTACTACTAGTTCAAGAAAATTATAAATAATGTTTTCTGCAATTCAACGTGCAAACCTCTTTCGGCTAACTTTACATATTTTGTTTTTAGGTGTGAGATCCAGCATTGAATTCTCATTTTCATAACATAAGTGATGAACTGTCATCATTCTTACCACTCTTCTAAGTGACTCTTAAAAACTCAGTTATACTAACTTCAGGCTCAATCCTGAAATACTGACTATGAAAAACTCTTTCTAGATAAAATTCCTAGGTAATAGAGTAGATTATGAGAAGGTTGTAACTATTAATGAATTCGAGAACAGTTTGAGCTTAAAATTATTAAAGTTTTTATAATTATCTAATTTTCCATATTATATGGTGAATCTACCAATATGCTCAATTATTGATTTATCATCTTCACTAGAAAATAAGTTGAATTCAAGAATTCGATAACCACAAGGATAAGGATTCTTATAATCAATCTGTTATGAATAAGACTTGTTTACTTTTAGGTGGCCAAGCTATCTCAAACCAAGCCTGTACAATTCTTGAAAATCTTCCCTGACGACTTCCATATCAATCTTTAATCTCATTTACAATTGGGAATAATAGGGTTGTAATTTACAACCACAATGATACTACCAATTCATATTGTGGTTCGTTAACTTCAGCCTCCGTACTAAATACTTGGCTACTAACAATTTAGGGCCTGATTACTAATTAGTTATTTTCCAAGATTAATGCATGAAGATACCATAAGGCATTTTTTTTTTATAAGGAGGGACATATCCTTCATCTATAAAGGACACAATTAGAAGAAGATTGTACTCCCCAACTTTTATTGCATTAAAAAGGAGACTTGCTCTACTAAAGTAGGAAAATTCTACCTACCAAGCTGTATCACAGATGTAGATAGTTTGTAAACGTTCTCCATTAGTATCTTAATTGCATCGATTATAGAGGTCGTGTTAGACTTTAACTCTAGAATTTCCTTTATGTAAAAAACATCATTTTCTTGTGACTATTTTAGATTTTTGCCAATATGAAAGTTAGATAAAGATGAGGCTACCTTCTTGAGAGTCTCTACCATCTAGGATACAAAACCTTCACTTCTTACTACTAAAGGGACTTCTTCCTCTAGGGTTAGAGGCACAAAAAAAGCATTCTTTGTTCGTAGTATTGTGGTACCAACGATTATGCTAAATTGTTTGCCGTTAATCTAGAATCTAGACGTGCTAGGGAAGAATTCTCCTGATATTTGCACTTGAATTCTTATATATGATATAAATAGGCTTCGAATAATTTAGAAAATAGAATTTTAAACTACTAAAATGTTTAAATATATGGAAAATAAATTATTTAATTTAGGCAAAGGAAAGATTTAAGGTACAACAGGAGTTTGAGATAATAAAAATGAATATAAAACGTAAAGAAAGTTGAAAAAAATAAAAAGTTTTTTTTAGAGTTATTTGTCTTTCTAAAGATTATCATGAGTTATCTTGTGATTGAATGTGCATTGTCTGTTGTTTAAATTATGGTGAATTTATAGTCCTCTCATCCTTAAGCAATTTTTTATTATAAATACTCACTTCCCAACATTTTAGCTAAACTCCCACTTAGTCATGTTTCTGATAACTATCATTATGCAATATTTTCTCACCTTCCAAGTTTTGGACTTTTGCCCCAATTTCTTATAACTGCTTAACTTCCAACCTTACTTGACTAAACTTAACTTCCAACCTTACTTGACTATGTTCTTGTTGGTTGTCCTCATACACTAATTTTTTAAAGGACATTCCAATTATATATCAACTTTCTGGACCTTTGAAATTCTCAATTGATACACTTGTCCATGAATTCTCTGGTCAAATGACTTCCAACACTTCTAACAATTGAACCTTTTTATTTTTAGGCTACTTCTATTTGTTGGTTGAATTACTTTTTGTGTCAAATATATTACTCTCTCTCTTTTCTTATATAGTTTAAATAAGAAGAGAGAGAGAGAGAGAGAGAGAGAGGAATAAATGGAGTTGGAATGAACACTGGCGATTTAGACAACATCGAAAAAGTAGGGATATCATCACTTCCCAGGTGAAGCTCAAATGTTGAATTATAAATCAATGATAACGAGATAAAAAGGAAAACAACCTATGGAAAGAGGCTAAGGAGAGATCATTTACTATATCATGTTTAATTATAAAGGTTTATCAAAAGCATTTTTTATGATCAAGTCAACTTGTTACTAATATGCACAATATTTGTTACGATATCTTAGGTGGATACTCCCAAATTTGCTTTATAATAAAATTCAATTTTTTAAATTTACAATAGACCTAATAGTCTACGATTCTTCTATTAGAATTTTGTTTTTAAAGTACATTTACGTAGTATCTTATGTAGCAACTTTTGTTGGAGAAATCCATATTGAGGTAAACGAAAGTAAACTTTCCAAGATATTGAGCTCTTTGTAATTGATACGTACAAATGGATGCACCAAGACATCGTAAGAAAAGGCAAAAAATGATAATTAAGATTGAATTCATGCCAAATTAAACCGAGCTAAAAGTTGACCCAATTTGTGCTAACATGCAAGGCTAATTAATTAGGTACTGTCAAGGCAGTACAAGGAGGCTAAGAATGTCAAAGGCGACCCGGCGTGGAGTGCAGTGATTGCCTGTGTGAGCGTGTGGCTCCAGCATCCTAGTTCTGCATGGCCCACTTTTAAGCCTAACGTCGATTACGGGGATTTATGTGAGACCCATCAACAAACGTTGGATCCTCTATGTTGGCCACATCGCTAAATTAGGTTTTAGCTTTCGTCATCATCTTTCCCCATCGTAGAATCTTTCTATATATTGGTCAAATCAGAGCCGCCGTCGCGTAACACCATCATTCCTTGGATTTAACCAAGATAAGAATCTCGTGTCGTTCGGTCAGTTCAAACTAATACCTGTTATACTGATAGAAGAATATTACAAAATCTTTTATACTGTACAAGTATAAATATTGGCTGACATTGGGAAATTCACAATATATCAATCAATTTTGTAATTTTTAAAATCTAAATTGAGAAAAATCCTTTTCTATAATGCATTTGTCGTTCACCTTTCACTCTCTCCTTGATACTCATTTACTCTAAGTAACCACTAAGATTATTTTTTTGTGACTAAAAAGTCATATATTTGATTTAGAAATTGGTTCAGCCGGATTCTGACGAGGCTGTACGTTGCCGTTTGGATCCATAGAGACAACTGTCGAACACAAGGATTCTGGCTTAAGGATTCCTGCAAAACAA
>JANZXR010075038.1:0-11352 GCA_027575705.1 Erythroxylum echinodendron | reverse complement strand
ACCTAAGCTTTTCCTTCTTCTTCTCTCTCTTTTCTTTCTCCTTGCTTTGGTGTCTCTTTCTCTCCTTCTAGGTTCTTTTATGATTTTCTCCTTATTTTCTTCCTTAACCCTCACGACACTTCTCTTCTTTTTTTCTTATTATCCTAAGACAACTTTTTGAGTTTCCACTCTTTACCCTTCCTTATTCATGAAATTCCTACTAACTCCTTCTTTGACTTTATACCACCTTACCAAAACCCATAATATAACATATTAAACTCTAAAAATTTCAACTTCATACTTTCTAATTTGTTTTCCATGCTTGATTATCTAATAAAATAATTAAAATAAAATAAAATATAAAAATCCTAAAAGTAGGATCTAACATATATACTGTCCTAGCAAATCTATAAATCATATAGTGTGCTGTTAAGAAATTATGGGTTTGTAATAGGCCTAAAATGCCCTCAAATACAAAGTTTTTTTTATCTATATTGATAGGCATGACAAGAGATTGGTGCTAGATCATTCCTCGTAGATCTATGTCCTACGTTGCACATTTAAGGTCTCGTTTTGAGTTGTACTTCTTGATTAACAAGCTCACGCTAAGAGATTTCTTACCCTTTTTTAATGTTATCCAAGTACATGGCAAAACCCTACGATATTACATGCAATGTTTCAACATGCATGTCACATATATTTTAAACCTTTATCCTTATTTAGTGGTAATAACATACAAGAAAGTTATATGGAGGCACCAACCGATATGAAAGTCCTTATTGGTAGGTTGTTAGACCCTTAAGTCTTAATAGCAAACTCATGCAAGCATCGGCAAGCTTTGACTAATGTTTGACACTCAGGACAATGGAATAAGGCAAAGACTTACAAATAGGCAAGGAAAACGAGTATTGTTAATGAGTTGACACACATTGATGCACAATAGTAGAAATCTTCTACAAAATGCAAGATTCCAATGTTAGACCAAATGATAGCTTGAGATGGACCTTGGGTTGAAAGTTAGTTGGATCATATGCATGAGGGAAATATGTGAGAGCTCTAAGGAATTAATATGTGCTAAAATAGACGAACCATATCTAATAGACCTGACATAGGTAAGCATTAGACTAAATCAGTGTGCTATGAAAGGTTTTGGGCTTGAATGACTCATCATTAATGGATAGAGATCAAGGAGAGATCTTGGACAATGTGCTGGATAAGATCTTATTAGATATACATTAGCTTCAAAAGATAAAGTCCACATCAGAGGATCATCTAAAGATAATAAATATCTTATATATCATTCTTGATTAAATATAATATCTTGTCTTGCTAGTTATGATGCAGCTGATAAGATAGAGTTCTATTTGGATGGGAGTGTCATCCAATTAGTTAATGTGATATAATCTGATAAAGATATAGGTGATCTAGTCAGTTCAGTTCAATTAGGATTCTGAATTGTAAAGCTAGAGGTGCCTATAAATAGCTTATTTAAGCCTTACTTTTGGTGAGAACTGAGATAGGGGGAAGGGAACACATTGAGAGAGAGTATTCCTTTGTATATTTTTGAGGAAGTAATAAAAGTTAGTTTTTATTATAGCTCTTATGTGATTATTATTGCCTATAGTTATTTAATACTTGCATAGTATTCTTAATCGAGTGTGAGAGTTAAACATTTATTAGGTTGTGAGGTGTTTAAGGATGAGGTTTTGTTGGTCAATGATCATATGGAAAGGTTGAGTGTTACTTAGGCAAACCTAAGTAAGATTGTTGTGTAAAGGAGTAGACATGGCTTTAGTATAAGTTTGGTGTCTAAGAAAACCTTTGTAACAACTAGGATTAGATTCACATTTCAATATGGCAGGAGAAAACAATTTAACAGAATGGGTTAATAAAGTGATGCACTTATAGAGCCAATTCCTTAAAGAGAGTAAAGGCCACTTTCTTTTTATCTCGGTTCAAGATTTTAGAAGCACAAATCTAACAATTGCAACATCAAATAGCAGACTTGACGAAGGAACAAAAGGATTCTAAATTGGAGATCATAATCCTAAAATGTGCTGTTGCAACACAGGATGATGGGCATGTCAAAAACATTTTAGTGAAAGTGTGAGAGCTTTAAGTTTTTTATGGTAAGTGTAGTGTTAAGGAGCTAAAAACTTTCTTATGAGACATGGAGCAATACTTTGCAATGTCAAAGGAGTTCGATTTGGAGAAGTTGTTAATCACGACTATGTATATATTTATCCTCGAGAACGAGAACCTTTAGCGACATCAATATAGGTAGACCTCCTATTGAAACTTAGGAGAAGATGAAGAAGGAGCCAAAGAAAGGCAAGTACAAGGTAGATGACACTATATGCCTTAAAGAAAGGTAAGGACAAGGTAGGCAAATATGCTAAATGTAAGTCCAAGAAATAAACAAAACGGGATATCTCTATTTTCATTTATGAAGGGCCACATTTTACTCATGAATACCCAACAAAGAAGGTGGGTGAGGAGTAAATAAATTCCATGGTCGTGAAGGATCAAAAAGAAGGAGGTGAAGATTTGAAGGAAGAAGTATACCTCAATAATTATGCTATGTTGGGCACAATGGACATTGTGAAGGAGAATGAAAATAAAAGTAATGACAAACCTGATGTACAGGGGAAATGGTACATGGTATATGTCCTATTAACTAAGGAGTCTTTAAGTGAATCACTTTCAGGGGGGGAGTGCATATGGATTATTTCAGCGAGGGCATCGAGTTCTTCTAGTAGGGATGGTTTGCTAGACCCATAAGTCCTAATAGTAGAATCATATAGACATTGGTGAGCCTTGACCAATGTTTGACACTCAAGATAATGGAAAAAGGCAAAGACTTGGGAGTAAGTAAGGAAAATAGACATTATCGATGAGTTGGCAAGCATTGGTGTAAATTGGCTGAATCTTCGATGAGATGCAAGATTCAGATTTGAAACCAAAAGATAGCTTGAGGTGGACCTTAGGTTGAAGGTTAACTGGATCACATGTATGAGGGAGACATATGACAGCTCTAAGGATTTAATATGTGCTCGAATAGATGGACCATGACTAATGGATTTGACATGGGTAAGCATTGGATTAGACCAGTGTGTTATGAAAGTTTTTGAGCTTGAATGACTCATATTCAACAGATGGAGATCAAGGAGAGATCTTAGATGATGTGGTAGATAAAATCATAGTCGATATTGATATGTGCAAATTGTATCGTATTTTAGGACATAGTTTGATATGTTTTTAGTCATTAATTTGATCATTAAGTATATGTTTAGGTTCGAATTGTGTTAGTTTGTTAATTATTTGTATTTTAAGTGTTTTATGGGTTAGTACAAGCTTTTGAACTTAAACATTATGTTTTTGAGGCATCTTGATGGGTTACTAGTGTTTTAGGGTCAATATCAAAGTAAAGGAGTTTCAGAAGGCATTTGAGTCGAAACAACGACCACTATCAGGCCATGATAATGACAGAAGGCTGTAGGCCACGATCGTGGCCTGTGTTGGCAGATGAATAGCTACTTTCAAACTTAGCATTTCGAGGGATTTTTTATACCTTTTGGACCTCCAAAAAAAACCCTAGTTCAACCCTAAACACAAAAGAACAAAAATAGAACAACAAGAATAGAAAGAAGGAGTTTTACATTTAGCCACTCTTGGAAACCTTAAAGAGGGAGACAAAAAAGAGAGAGAGAGAGAGAAGAAGAAAAGGAAGAAGAAATGGATCCAGATGCCACTGCTCCCTTGATCAGATGGTATCCTGATGTTGTTGCCTTCCCGATATATCCAACCTAAATTCCATTTTCTCTTCATTTTCTTTTTCATTTAAACGTATAAAGTTGTGATGGATTGTATGGAAATGGATTTCAAGTTGTTGATAATGTTCTGAACTCTCCTTTGGGATTTTACTTTGAGTTAATATTGATTTAGTTATTTTTGTGTTTATTAGTTTGGGTTTTGTGATTGATTAATGTATTTACATGTTTTGGTAACAAACTGAGAGAGTGAGCCGGATAAAAATGATTAGAACATATTAATGAAAGTTAGGCAATCTAATTGACTATTTAATCAATCTAGTCGGTAATTTCATAGAGAGAGATCTTGTGCAAGACTTGATTGTTTATTGGAGAGCTTTAGAACTAATTAGAATTGTGGGTAATTTATGAATTGAGAGATTGCAAGTTCTATAATTCTATCAGGGTTTACAATTTAGGGTTTAAAGGTTGTAACTCAAGAGAGAGTAATCAACCCTACGACTGTCTAGAACTGTCACCCCGTAAACACATAAATGACTAAATTAGCATTAATAATAGGTAAAATCCCCTCTCTCATAACTTGAATAACTCTTTTGACAAATTTCGATTATGACTTATATGACTACTCAGTTTAATTCTATTTTATTAAAATTTCTGCTTTACAATTCTTAAATTAAATTCTCTTATTTCCTGTTCACTTGTGCAGTTTTTATTTCTTTTTTATTCTTTTCTTTGAGCCTTAGACAACTTAGGATTAGGCTAGTACCCTCCTCGTGGGATCGACACCTCTTAAACTATAGTTGTGACCCATGTGCTTGCGGTATTTGAGGGCTTATAAATTTTAAAGCTCGAACGACACGATCAGATATGCTTCAACTCTAAAAGATAAAGACCATATTGGAGGATCAGTTGAAGATAATAAAGTTCTTCATTGGTATGGATATATCATTCCTAATTAAATGTAATGTCTTATCTTGTTAGTTGTTATGTAGCCAAATATTATCGGATAGAGTTCTATTTGGATGAAAGCATCGTCCAACTAGTTAATGTGATGTAATCTAATAAGAATATAGGTGATCTAGTTAGTTCAGTTAAATTAAGATTATGATTTGTAAAGTCTGAGGTGCCTATAAATAGCTTATTTGAGCCTTGCTTCTAGTGAGAATAGAGGTAAGGAAAGGGAACACATTAAGAGAGAGCCTTCCTTTGTATACTTTTAGAGAAGTAATAAAGGTTAGTTTTTGCCGTAGCTCTTGTGTGTTTATTATTGCCAATGATTATTTAATACTTTTGTAGTATTCTTACTTGAATGTGAGAGTTAAACACTTCAAGGGTCTTGAGGCATTCGAAAATAAGGTTTTATTGGTCACCAATCAAGTAGAAAGGCTAAGTCTTACTTAAACAAACCTGAGTGAGATTATCATGCAAAAGAGTAGACACAACTTCAGTATAAGTTTGGTGTCTAAGAAAACCTTTTTAATGATAAGACTCATCATTTAAAGGAGATTAAACAGATGGATCAAAAGTTTATTAACCTAAAAGAGGCAAAATGGTCACTCAACAAGCCATCACAGACAACATAATAATATAAGGACAATAGGAGACAAGCAAATGATAGTGCATTTTTGCAATAACCAATGATAGGAATAGATAGGATGCTCAAACATATAAACAAGATGCCAAATAAGAGGCTTGCAAGCAACTATTTCATTGTTGAGTGCCTCATGCCTCCTTAAGCTAGATTTGAATTACACCTATGAAGAAAAATATGTTGAACTGTTATAAACCTCTCTTATAAGTTTAGGAAGGAATACCATAGACAAATCTTATTGACTACAATAATAACAATCCAATAAGAATCTCGTTGAGTAGTCTTAAGAGGTTTAAAAGCATACATCTTTACTCATAATTAGTATTTAATGGACTCATTGAAAAAAACATTTTTGAAGATGGTTGAAAAATACATAAATAATGACTTCATAAATGAAAATATAAATACAACAAACAAATAAAAAATAAATAGATAAAGATAAAGATAAAAGTAAATAAAAAATAAATAGATAGGAAAGAAAACAAATAAGTAAATAAAACAATAAAGCAATTGTGAAAAATGAAATAAAGAAATAAAATAACTAAACAAGTAAATGCAACAAAAAATGATTAACGTTAATAAAAGCTACAAAAATTGAAAGAAAATATTTTAAAGGCCTATGAAACGAGAAAGAACTCTGTATGTAGGGTCCTCTACTTGTATTCTAATTAAAAAAAAATTGTTATTGAAGCTATGTCCTTAGTAAGCACTAGTAGGGTCATATGGTTCTTGATCACCTCCTCATAATTCTTCTTGAGTCTTGCTTTTCTTTCTTATAATCCCTAAGTACAATATTCTTGTATCTTCTCACTGTAGAATGACTCCTCTTAATATGTTCAGACTGCCTAAACCTTGTCTCCTCTAATTTATTATTAATGTTAGCCACCCTTAACTTGTCTTTTACCACTACATTCTTGATCTTATCTTTTTTTATAAGGTTGAAAATCCAACGAAGCATCCCTTTCTCCACCCCTATTGACTTATGACTATGCATCTGTTTGATGGACGAACACTCTGCCCCATAGAGCATGGTTGAATTAATTGCTAAATGGTACAATTTACTTTTTAGCTTGAGTGGTTTCTTCTTTTCAACTAAAAATTTTGAGACACCCCTCTATTTAGGCCACCCTAATTTGATAAGATGCACATGCCATCCTCTATCTTGTTACTGCTTTGGATTATAAATCCAAGGTACTTAAAACAATCTTTCTATGATATACATTTTGTTCTAATTTTGATTTCCGATGATCTGACAGTTTGGTTGATTTGAGAATCACATTAAAAATCTTGACTACTAAATAAGACCCTCTTTTCCTAGGTTCTTCCACACCTTTATGGATAACTTATTAGATCTTACTTCTCTTCAACTCTTCATTTCAAAGCTTCTCTAATTTCTTCTCTTATGAATACATTGGTAAAATCTGAAGCCACAATACTGCTCAAAAGTACTAATATCACTCAAGAAAATGTTGTTATCTATGCCTTCATTAAAAACATTATAAAAGTAGCTTTATTATCTCCTTTTGATATCATTTTCATCTATAAGCATCCATCCTCCTTCATCCTTTATATAATGAACTTGATCTAATTCCCTCTCTTTTCAATCCCCAGTTCTCACTAACTTTAAAAAAATATCCTCTCCATCTTTAATTTCCAATCTTGGATATAAGTTCTTGTAGGCTCTACTTTTGGTTTTTGAGACTACCTTCTTCACCTCTGTCTTTGCCAATTTGTAATGGTGGCTACCCTCTCTTCATTTATGTTGCTATCTAATAAAGCTTTCTATACACCCTTCTTGATCTTTACCTTGTCTTAAACGTCTTCATTTTACCTCTAAGACTCCTTTTTACTACCCCTAAGCCCTTTGGAAACTCCCAAGATCTCCTTAATTGTATTCCTTAAAAGAGTTGCTACTCCTTCCCACATTCAGTTAGCATATCTTTTTAGTTTTTATGCTTCCTTAGACATTACTATATCCTTAAGTTATTTTATAGTGTCCCCTCTTAGATTCCACCTTCTAACTCTAATGCATCTCTAAGAACATATCTTCTTTCGCCATTCCTTAATTATAAGATCCAAAACCAACAATCTATGTTTAGTTGACAAGCCTGTATTAGGCATCAGCTTATAATATTTGCAATTGGATTGATTGCTTTGCTTCATAAAGAAGTAGTTATATTAAGTCTTTAAGGCTCTGTAATTCAAGTTACTAGGTTGTCCTCTTTTTTTTTTGGCTAAAGAATGAGTTGACTATCGCTAAATTAAACAATATTGAAAAGTCTAACAAAGCAGTCCTACTACCAATCCTATCTCCGTATTAAAAACCCTTACGAGCATCTGAATACCTATATAAGTTTGCCTCTATATAACCATTAAAGTCTCCTCCTAATATAATTTTCTTATTAAGGAGGATATACTAAATCAACTTATTAAGCTCTTCCTAAAATTGACTTTTAATCTATTCTTCCAACCCTACTTAGGGTGTATAAGCATACATAACATTGAAAACAACATCTTTAAGCATAATCTTTAAGGAAAAGATCTTATTATTGTTCCTCTTTACCCTTATAACATAGTATATGAGTTTCTTGATAAACAAGTTATCCACCTATTTTGTTGTCTCGAACATCCTAAATATTATAGTTTAAATCAATTGATCTCTTTCGCTTTAACCCCTGTTCACTTTATCTCCTAGATGCATGCGATATAGATCTTATATTTATTTATAATCTCCACTGATTCAATGACTTCCTTATAAGGACTTTGATTTCTAGTGATAGAGCAAGGGCTAGTCCTTTGGTAAGTTTAGGGTATAGTAGAAAAGAAGATGTTGATAGATTACGAATAATTTCTTGGAACATCAGGACCTATAGGAAAGTCACTAGAATTAGTGGGGATTTTAGGCAAGTATAAGATTCATATAGTGTGCATCTAGGAGACAAAATGGATTGAGGCTGAAGGAAAAGAGGTTAATTGGTTCAAACTTTGGTATTAAGGGTATTCGAGGCAACAAAATAGGGTAGGTATTTTGGTTATTAAGGAGCTTATACATCATATTTTGGGGGTAAAGATTCAAAATTTGGTCTTAAAGGTATTAGAGATAATGGAATGGGATAGGTACCTTAGTTGTTAAGGAGCTTATACATTATGTTATATGGGCAAAGAGGACTAATGATAGGACTTGATCCTTAAAGATTATAGTGAAAGGTGTTGTTTTCAACATATTGTATGCTTATACAAGCTAATCAGGATTCGATGAATTGCTTAAGCACTAATTTGGGAAGATCTAGATGAGGTGATTTAGTATATCCCCTTTGATGAGAGAGTTATTCTAGGAGGAGACTTTAATGGTCATTTAAGAGCATCCTTAGACAAATATTTATAGACTCATGGGGGTTTTGGTTTTGGTTATGGTGATAAGAATGATAGTGGGACTGCTTTGTTATATTTCATGGTCGTGTTTGAATTAGTGATAGCCAACTTATATTTGAAGAAAAATAAGGAGAACCTAGTGACTTTTAAGAGTAGAACCATGAAAAATCAACCTGACGATTTCTTTATAAGGTAGAGTGATCGACTTAGTTACAAAGATTGTAAAGTGATAACTAACATTTGCTTATCAACTTAACATATATTAGTGGTCACAGATCTTATAACTACGGGTTGGAGGAAGAAGAGAAACTAGAAGGTGTACTAGAGTCAGATGGTAGAACTTGAAAGGGGATAGAGTAATATATGGAAAAGAATGGAAATTGGAAGGAGATGCTAACCATATATGGGAGAGAGTAGTAACTCTTTTAAGGAAATCAACTAAAGATATCTTGAGTGTTTCTAAAGGACCTAGGGGTAGTAAGATGAAATCTTGGTGGTTGGATGAATATGTGGAAGAAAAGGTTAAGATCAAGAAGATTGCCTATAAAACTCAATTGAATAGCACTATAGAGGTAGAGAGGGTAGTTAATAGAGAAAGTTATAAAGTAGCAAAGAAAAAGACAAAAAAGATAGTCTTAGAAGATATAAGCATAGCTTACAAGAAATTGTACCACAGATCGGAAAATAAAGATAGAGAAAAGGATATATTTAAGTTAGCGAGAGCTAAAGAATGAAAAGGAAGAGACATATATTAAGTTTGTTGTATAAAAGATGAAACTGGGTAGGTGCTCATGGTCAAAAATGACATCAAAAGAAGATGGTAGAGATACTTTTATAGTAATTTTAATGAAGGCACAAATGACAACTTCTCTTTAAGTGATCTTAGCACATTCGAGTGGTATTATAACTTTACTAATTGTCAGTAGATTATAAAGGAAAAAATTAAAGAGCTTTGAGGGAGATGAAAAGTAGAAGGGTAGTAGGATCTGATGAGATACCTATCAAAATGTGGAAGAGCGTACGCAATTAGGGTTTTACTTAGCTAAACAAGCTTTTTATTGTTATCTTTAAGTCCATCAAAATAATGAATGAGTGGAGATGAAGTATGTTGATTCCTCTATAAAAGAACAAAGAGGATATCCAAAACTATAACAACTATAGAGGCATCAAACTACTTAGTCATACCATAAAGTTATGGAAGAAGGTGATAAAGAAAAGATTTAGAAAGGATACACCTACCCCGGAGAACCAATTTGGTTTTTATACTAAAAAATCTATGATAGAAACTTTGCATCTCTGTAGTAGATTAACAAAATATTTCAACAAAAAGACAATGTAACCTATATATGGTTTTATTGACTTAGATAAGGTTAATGATACGGTAACGAGGGAAATCATATTGAGGTGTGTATATATAAAGGGAGTTTCTATGATCTATATACGATTTATTAGGGATATGTATGAACGTGTAAAGACCAGACTAAGGACGATAGAAGGAGAAACAGAGCATATTTCTATCAATATTAGGCTACACCATGACTCTTCATTGATCCTATTTTTGTTTGCGGTAGTGATGGATGGGCTAACTAAAAATATCCAAGGGGATGTGCCTTAGGGTCTATTTTTTACTGATTACATTATAGTGGATGATGCAAAAAAAGTGTCAATGTCAAGTTAGAACTTTGGAGGCATATGTTAGAGTCGAAGGGTTTTAAATTGAGCAGGATTAACACTAAGTACTTAGAGTGTAACTTTTGGATCCATAAGGTGGCTTCCGATGTGGAGATAAAGATTGGTTTCAAAGTTACACGATAGAAAGAATTTTACGTATCTAGGATGTATCATCCAAAGCAATAGAGAGATCGATAAGGATATTATTCACTGTATCAAATTAAGGTGGCTTAAATGAAGAAGTTCATCAAGAGTTTTATGTGATACAAAGATATCACTCAAGCTCAAAGGTAAATTTTATCATTTGACGATTAGGCTAGTCATGCTCTATAAGGCAGAGTGTTGGCCCATTAATCAGATGCATAGTCATAAGTTAATGACATTGGAAATGAGGTGCATGTTAGATGTACAACATCACAAGAAGAGATACGATAAAAAATGTAATGATAAGAGACAAGTTAAAGATGGTTAATATTGATAAAAAAATAAAAGAAATAAGGCTTAAATGGTTTAGACATATTAAAAGGACACATCCTGGTGTTTTAGTGAAAAGATACGAATATTGTACTTAGGAATTGTAAGAGGAAAAAAAGGATGTCCTAACAAGAACTAGGGGGTGATCAAAAATGATATGTATCTATTAGAACTTAACGACAACATGACCCTCAATAGAAAACTTTAGCGTACTAGGATACACGTAAATGATCTCACATAAAGAGGTCCTTTTTTTTGTAAGTCTTTCAATCATTTTCCTTTGAGTCTTATGTCTTGTATTTAGCCTAAACATTTAATATGTAGTACTTCCCTCTTAGTTATTTAGCCTAAACATTTCCTTACTTGGCCTAAACATTTTTCTCGTAATAGCTTGTTTGTTTTATTTATTTACTTATTTCATCTTATTATTATTATTATTATTATTATTATTATTATTATTATTATTATTATTATTATTATTATTATTATTATTAT